>JAACJT020000036.1:6703934-6765506 GCA_009936485.2 Gymnarchus niloticus
CCCCCCAAGCAACACGCACTCATGCCAACACCAGTGAGCAATGGCAATCCTGAGCTTGATCAAGGCCAGCAGGCCTCACTATTTCCAGCCAACCGGCTGAGAAGCTCCTAAGGAGCATGCCGTCCATCAGTGGCCTTCTTTAACCGTTACTCACCGCTCTCTTTCCCTGAGCGTAGCAGATGGCGCGGACAACGGTTGTAGACGAACACTACGAACAGCTTCCTGTACACTCGCCTAGCCAATTTAGTCTGGCCAAATTACCTTAGCTTTAAAGGTGTATGTGTATGTTGCAAAAAAAACATAATTGCACATTTTTTATTTATTTTATAATATTTATAATAACCTGTGATTTATCCACTAAGAGCGCAAAGGCCAGTTAAAGAACCGGTGTAGAATCAAAATAATGGAAGCTCCTCATTATCACTAATCCCTTAAAAACAATAAGCTGTTCACTGCAATTTACCCTTTAGTATCTTGTATTTTTGTTGGGGGGGAGGGGGGGGCAGGGAACCACAGTTGAAGCTGCACATGTGATGCAGTAATGAATAGGCTTCATTGAGAATACAGTGATTCATTTCTGTAATACAGTGCTGTGAATCTTGAGTGCCATTAACCGTGATGGTGACAAATTGCTTTTTTGAGCCTTGAGCTGGAGGTGGTGGAATTGAAGACGCCTTGAAGAAGTTCAGCTATAAACATGTTCCTGTAAACATTTTGTGGAATGAAGCCTTGCTCTGAATGTACTCTGGTGACTCGTCTGTGGAGCTCTTGAGCACAAGCGGAATGAATCACTGGGAGAAACTAGAAGCAGTAGCAGGTTGAACTTGTGTAGAAGGTAAAACAATTTTCCCTTGGCTTGGCAGGTACAATCATAAATATGTTAAATATGTACATATACAAGAACACATATAACCATATGAAGTTTTCTACAAAAACCAAAGGCCAAAAATGGTACTACTGTATATAAATTTTGCTTTCAGGGATATGCTCCAAGTTTAACGCAACCTTGTACTGGATAATTATGGATGGATGGATGGATGGAAGGAAGCAAAAACGCTAACATACTGCATTTTGTATCATTTAAGCTCTGAATTTACATCTGGAAACCAAATATTTATCTGCAGTGTAGCAGAAATGCGAAGTTGGTTTTCTTTTTTCCTCACTTGAAAGCTCACAGAGCTTTCTCCTGTATTGCCTGTATGATTTGCTCACAATTTCACATTTCATTCAGCTGAGGCACACTGCCGTTCCCTCGTTAAATCTGGGGTCTGGGTTCTTTTCCCCCCCATCGGTGTCTCTTTGAGTCTTCCATTCCTGTGTGCTAAGCGGAACACTGCCTTCTTTGTTTCTTTGTGTTCACATCTTGCACCTGGTCCAGTGCCGGGCTGTGACTTGTGTTTACTTGTTTCTCCTTGCAGCAATGAGTTTCTTTTTAGACACCAACTGGCGTTTAGCTTTATGCAAATTCCCCCAACAATGGCTCTGACGAAGCAGCATATTGTTTGTTATACCAAGCATGATTTTCAAAGGTTAATGAATTCGACGGTGCCCTGCAACGTTAGCTGGTGGCTGTCATGGGGTACACCACTCAATGCACCTGTGCAAAGAAGACATTACTCATTTTATGGTGTCCTAGGATAATTTGACTGATCCAGTAATGTGTGTTTTTCAATGCCATAGCTCCTCACTTTAAAAATCTGTAAAATGAGCAAGACGCTTCAAAAAGCAGAAGAAAAATATTAAATCTATAAACACGACCCACTACTGGAATGACAATTTGGATAAATGGATGCATGTATGAATGAAAAGATATTATTATTCCTCGAAGCGGAATGTTCCAAATAATGGAAAATGTATTAAAGTTTTATTTTGTAATGAGCCTCATTAATATTTGGATATTCCATGGATGGGCTGCATGATGGCTCAGTCAGTTGTACTGTTTTCTCTCACCTGCAGGGTTGGGGGCCTGAATTTTGACTCCACCATGCATGTGTGCAGCTTGCATGTTCTCCTCCTGCTGCATGGGGTTCCTCGAGGTATTCTGGGTTCTTCCCGCAGTCCAAAGACAAGCAATCAGCTAATTTCCCGTACCGTTTGGTTTTGTGTGAGCGTATCTGACGTCCCATCCATGGTGTCCCTCTGCCATGTGCCCTGTGCTGCCTGGGATAGGCTTTAGGCAGTCCGGGGAATGTTACCAGGAAAAGTGGATGGATGGATGGATGGATGGATGGATGGATGGACAAACGGACGGACATGGCAACCATTTTTGCAGAAATGAGACATTAGTGGACTTATCATCATGATATATAGCAATATTTTTATTCCAAAATTAGCAGAAAGCAGGTATGCATGAGATTTACTTCATTATTGCATGTTAATACTAATTCGCTCTGTGTGTTATTCCATGCAGTTGTTGTATGTACTGACCTGTAAGTTGCTGTTACATGACTGAAAGTAAACATACAGTCAAGGAGTACCCTGTCAACAAAATAATGTTAGAATATTACATATATTCCACCAGCAATCCAGTTATGGACCATAAAGATACGGTAGGTGCTCCATTTTTCTTACAGGTGTATAACTAACCATTTTCCACAGGTGATCCTGCTGGTTAAATTGACATATACATCCATCTGTCTGTCAAGCATATTGTGAATTTCTATATCCTCTTATATATGTGCATATGTCATTTTTTTTGCCCTCATTTGACATCGTCACCTCGTCACGATGCACGAAACCTACCCTCTCGTTTATATGCAAAAAGACAGCTGCTCTGTCTGTTAAAGTCTTCTCAGTCTGCTCCACCCATAATGAGCTCTTTTTACTCCACCTGTTTGCATTTTTTTTTTTCTTATTTGTGTAGCAGATTGTGTTTTCCATTAGCCTCCGTCACACACTGAGACATTTCATTCCTTTTGACACTGACGCGTAAAGTAGGCAGCCTGCACTTCTGGCTTGAGAGCTGATGCGAGGAGGACTTAGGAAGCCCGTCACTGTTGCCATCGTGTTGTATCGCCCTGTAGAATTGTGCCAGCGCTGAGACTTTAAACTAGCTGCTCCATTCTGCTCTCTCTCTCGCCGATGTCACGCTGCCAAATCTTTCTGCTATTACAGTAGATAAAAGGACACTCTGGCTTTGTAGAGTGCTCATCAATGCAGCCCTAATGCTGAATGTGTCTTTCAGCACTTTGAAAGTGAAACGCGTTTTTGAATGACTGCACGCTTTGTTTCCCTTTATTTTTCTTATTGATGGAGTTGCGTTGGTTTCGGTGCAAACAAAACTCTTTCAACAGTGTTTTCATGAAATAATTTTGTTTTAGTGATTTTTCTTTGAAAAATTCAATGCCATGTAAAAAATGCAATTACAACAAATGATAAAAGTAAGAATAACTTTAAATTTATGTAAGAAATATAATGAGGCAAAGGCCAAATGAAGTATTTTTATTGATATTTGTGTACAGTGTCTCTGGATTTTCTCTCCATTTAAAAAGTGGTGTTTTTTAGCATATATTCCGTATGGACATAGATATCAGTCAGACTACAGGCAGGCTCGCCTGTAGTTCTGACATTGAAACAACACAACTGTAATTTTAGATTGAGAAACTTTTGCTAAATTGATACAATTAACTCTACACTGAACCCAATGAACTGAATATGATTATTCTTGTCCTGACATATTGATGCACATGCAAATGGCTTCACATAAGGCCTGGGATAGGGCAGAAAAAAAAAAAAAACCTTGATGTCTGTAATCCATAATCCTCCATAATCCAGGGCTTGTCGAAAACTGTCATTTCCCCCGTTATAATTTTAACTTTCCTCTGCACCATTGCCATAAATATTTTGCCCTTCACTGTTTGGAGCTCATCCCTCTTTCCACTTCCTGCATGCCCTTGTTTGCCCAGGACATCTGAGTCACGCATGGCAGTGTGGCACAGGCAATCGATATTCTTCACACACCCTGCAAATAACGGGCGCCCAAAATGACAAACCTGCAGAGGAGGCCAGATCTTGCAGGGACCCCACTGTGACAGCTGATGCCATGTCTCTAAGTTTTATTATTCTTCTTTTTATTTTACAAGTATACGCTTTTTGACAACCCTGACACCCACTGGGGCAGCCAATGTGGCCATTGTGTCCTTAATCCATGGTGATCCTTGCCAATAGTTAACCGACCCAAAAATGAAAGTATCACATCAGCCTCTTGGTTGTGCTTGAATTCACATCAACATTAGGTGCAAATTAATGATTCAACATTTCAAAGCCTCTGGTTTTCCCTCACCGTCCTACTGCATAAATGCAAAATATTAAGTCGTTTTAATACATTGTAATAGGCAGAGTTTGTTTGGCATGGGGAACAGCTCTGAGGCTGCTGAGAAGATTAGACATCATAATTGTAATACTATGTTCTGTGCTGTGCAGCGTACAGAGCTGCAGGTCAATAATGACCATACATACTAACGGAATTGCTGCTATAGCAGCAAACACCATAAATAAAAGATTACAGTGAAATTAAATGTGAGCTTTAGTGGACTGCTTTTATAAAGAAAAATGGATTCATGAGGCAGTTATTTAAGACAAATTAAAATGAGGACTCTGACAGAACACATTTTAATAACATTAGTTATTAACTATTAAACATTTAATTGTTGAAAGGGACTTGTTTGTTCTCTGAGGCATTGTAAGGAATTTAGACATTTCCAAACTTTTTAAAAATTGTTTTAAGAGTAAAGCCACAGAGACGGCGATCGTTTCCCACTGGGAGACAGGAAGTAGTGTATATGCTGTGCACACTGAGTTGCTCTGGAAACCTGGCTTTTTTTCAAACTGAGTGCACTTATGGACCGTATTTATGATTAATTTAGCAAAGCCGTTATGAGCATGGCATTATATTGCTGCTACAACTGTGAGCAGGTCATTGCAAAAATGGTCACATGGCTTGGAAAAAATAATCATCAAAATGTGGGATAACAAACATGGCATGTAACTGGCAAAACTCAAAAAACCGAATCTCAATGATATAACTTACATTGCTATATGGTACATGCTACTGGACTGTAAACATACTCCTGTATCACTTGTCTGATTATGCAATTGACCGTCAGAAACGGAATACGTATATGAATCATTAAAACAGATAGGCAGTCGTTAACGTTTTGTTAACTTAAGAGGTATTGTGATCTGGACCGTGATGAGGTCTTGGCTATCGCTCTAGCCCCGAATGTTTTAACCATAGCAGCAAATGTTCTGGAAAATTCGCTGGCGTCAGTTAATTAATCAGTTAAGTTAATCAGTCAGTTAAGCGCATCCCATCATGAAGGGCTTGGCTGCTGATATTTCTGGTGTCAACTAATTACACTGAGTGTGACTGTAAAACAACCCTTCCAATACAATGGGTGGGGCCATAGAGTTGCGGCTTTCAAAACATTAGTGTCACGTTCATTGGATGCATTATCCAAATTTTTTGGGAATTAAGTGTTCGGGTAAACTTTGCGATTTGAGTCAGCTCATAGGTGCATGTTCTGGGCAATCACACTACTCACTGACTCACTTGCAAGGTTGGTAAAGCCTGTATGTAGCTTTGGGATAGCACACTGCGTGATTCTTGGAGATCCGACTGTCACACGCCTCTGCTTTCAATTTAAACAGGCCGCACAAGGGAACACACGCGGCAAGAGCGCTGGAATGAAGTGACTTCCAAGCAAATGATGTCAGGCCAGCAGTCATTCAGCTGTGCAGACAATCCCTGTAACGTCATCCTGCTGTCCATGACAATGAAGCAGTAGAAACTTTCAGAGTGGTTTTGTTGCCATTTGTAACATAGATTACTGTTAGCTAATATCTCTGACATTTTTTAAACAAAAAAGGGACATTTGCAAGTACCAAACATACTTTTTGATGCTGTATAGTTGACAATAATTACATTCATAGATTCATATAAAAGATACAGCATTTCAGAGCATTGTCCATATTAAATTCTTGAGTCCACAGAGAAATTTTACACTGGGAACCAGGGACTTTGATATGCTAAAACCTTGTAAATTATAGTCTTATAAATGACTGTAGTAATACGCAACAAAATTGAACTGAACAAGGCAGGAATGTGTCATTACAAAAGGGTTATACATACATTCAAAGGTGAGACGTAGGGTCAAAATTGATGTATGCGGTGATTTTAGATAGTCCTCTTTTAGGTTTGTAAATTTGGAATCGCTCTGTAAAATCGGCTGAAATAAACCAAATTTCAGGATATCCATTACCAGGTCATGATGGAATAATGTTGTATAATGTATGCCTATAATATCCAGTGTCATAAAATTTCCAGTGAGTGTGTTCTAAAAAGATTAACTTAAAGGGCAAAGTAGTAACTTGGAAAATAAAATCTGTTTTTGTCTTTTCTTTTACCCTTAGTGTCCCAGTAGGGCTATTTGTTTGTTTCAGAAGGAATCTTAAGCAGTATTTCACTAACATCTTACATATGCTTTCATGTGTTTTACAGCAATTCCATATCCCATAACACATTCACAGCCGGCATTTTAAATACGGAAGTACAAGTTTTTCATAAACCTTCTTTGCACTCGGAACTCTACGTAACTATTTAATATACTGTCTTTCTTCTGGCTATTAGTTGCAGTTGCATCCTATAATGTCTTGCGTACTTCAGTCAGCGCTGTTTAAATCGCATGCCCCCCCGTAAATAAGTGATAAATGGTGTGTGTGTCCCCCCACCCCATGTAATCGAGTGAAGTCTTAACAGGTTAGGCACGATCTCGGATGATCAGGACCTGCCGATGCTGCCAATTTAGGATACCAAAGCCCCCCCCCCCCCCCAGCGCAGTCGCTCAGCCAATCAGGAGGCGAGTGGGCATCGTTCGGCAATAAATTCAGTATTAGACTGCGAGAACCGGCCAGCATAGGAGATAGGTACCGGTGCAAGGAGAGTATAAGTAATATCTTACAGTTCGTGTCTCTCCCGAAAAATAAAAATAAATAAATAAATAAATAAAAACAACAACATAGGCTTAAAGTCTTTTTTAAGCAAAATAGGTGGAGCAATTATACCCTTCCTCAACGGATCTGGATCTAAAAGAACGAATACAGTTTAAGATTTCTGCCTTTGGAGAAGCAGGTCCACAACTTCTTTGATCCCTTTTTGATAAGATGACGGCTGATCGCTGCATGTAGCGGAGTTGCTGGTTTTTGCACCATTGGATATTACTGCGAGTTGGACGTGAAAACGATTGGTGAAGCGCTCAGGAGGAAGGGCTTTTCTCCCTTTCCAGATTATATGCGAATAACAGATTTTTGCTCTTCTCTTCTTCTTGCTGTGCGTTGTAGGAGCTGAACTCTTGCTTGCAGTTCACTTTCACATGTTTATGCCGCTAAGCATGTTTTTACTTAGAACGTCACAGGCAGTGTTAAAAATTACCTTGACGGCGTGAACGACATTTTTACAGTTTCCTTTCCTGTACCCGGTAAGAAACTTAATAGTGAATTATCGCCGCTACTGTAGAAACGTCCAGCAAACGGGGAATGTTACGGGAACGTTAGAGGAACGTAATGAGAACGTTACTGACGTTGTGGGAACGTTCCCTTGTACACCATTCCGAACTGTCTTGATTTCTTAAAGATGACAGTTACACTAGTCTCGTAGTGTTGTTTATTCTTGACTTTAGAAGAATACCAGTAAATGTGAGCTCTGAATGATGAATTTGCTGAGAAACCAGGCACACACGCACTGTTTTCTCCGAGCTGCCGTTATTTCACCGTGACGTCCCCCCGTGTTGTGCTTATTCCAGGTCACAGGACGACTTTGGAAAGAATGAGGAGTCCCAGGGTGAAGCATGATCTGCTGGCGTGCTGCTTTTAGACTGGTGTATCTAATGCTTCCATGGGAGTGTGTGACCCTGAGCCTCCACTGCTGGGTTATCGCCGGCGCCGCAGCGGGTGCCAGTGATGCCGCTGGTCCCCTCGGGTGGCTCCTTTCTGATAAAGGGCCTTTTCATCATTCGCAGGAGTTCACGGAGTATGTGGAGCGCTACCAGCAAGGCTTCACCACTAAGTACAAGATTTACAGGTGAGATGGTCTGTGGCTACCCGGGGGGCAGGGGCGTACTTAGAGATGAATGGATAGGGGAGCTGAGTCTTTACTGGGGGTGGCAAACTTCCATGGGAAAATATTTTTAAATACACATATATTTGGGGGGGCTAAAAACATTTTGAAATAGGCCTGACGACGCCCCGGCGGTTCCCCCTTCTGGAGCTGTCCTGACCCCCCATTCCATGACGTGTCACTGGGGCAAAAGATCGCCCTGATTAGCCTGCATCTATAACACTGAGGCTGCTATCTAACTCCCTAACGGGTAAACTGATTACCAAAAAGGACCTTTAGTGCCTGTCATGTTCTTTCTCTCGAATTCCACCACGTTGCTGTGACTGAGTGTGAGCTCCGCGTAACATTTTGTGTCTTGATATGTTTCAAATACACATTTAAGTATCGTGGCTACTCAGCTGGCCTTCTTATGGTCACAATTAAAAAATGGGGTTATTGTGACATAATGCTTGCACGCCCCCTGGTGGTGAGATTTTTTAAAAAACATTGCTTGCGGAGAAATCTTTGCATTGTATCTCATGCAATTCTCCGAGTTTTCGAATCTGTAACAATTAAATATACACATTTTAATGAAATACTGACACATTATTTGGAAATTTCAGAATTTTTTTATCATTTCTAGTTACACTGGTTAGAATAGTTTCCGTGTGTGTGTGTGTGTGTGTGTGTGCGCGCGCGTGTGGAAGTGCATTCATTTATAGTTACACTGTAAATGTTCATATCCTTTTATTCACCTCAGAAAAAATTCTTTATACAGATGACAACTAATAAAATGGCCTTGTGTTATTTAAACGTCCATTACTTCTGACTATGAAACACGTATTTCCCCTTGTGTTGGGAACATTATCTGTCTCTTTGTTTGTTTTGTTTGCCTGGACATAAGCTCAAAGGCTTTAGCTTGCTTGTAGTGTCTCCTTGAGAAACATTAAAGAGGAGAGTTTATGAGTGTCATATGAATAGGGAATAATGAATAAAGAAGTGTGCAGTAACTTTGCTCCTGAAAACAGGAGACTGAAGGCTCCCAACGAAGGTTACGGTATGTTTCTGTATTGCAGGGGGATTTTAGTGCTCTTCTGAGCTCTGCAATAAATCTGACCCCTGATGGGACGTAAGTAAAATTTCTAAGTGTGAGCCAGTGGCCTGGTGAGCGATGCAGTACGAGCGTTGCACCTGGAGTCCTTCACTAGCATCCGTATGAGGAGTTTTGTTTCCAGTCAGCACAGAGGAACGGAATGATTGTCTCCGTGAGATGCTCAAGGTCAGCACATGAGAAGTAACTACACAATCCGAGTTTATAACACTCGCACTTAAAAGTGAATGGGGTCGCACAATTTCCCTATGAGTCATATTTAAACACGTCTGCCTGGATACAGCAAGGTCTTTTCTTAATACCAAACTATGCAGTATGCTGTACCTAAAATATGTAAAATATGTAGAATCATATCTTTTTTCTGTTTGATGGATATTGCTGGATATTACACAAAATCACATATAATAGACACAAAACATCGCGTGGACATTTGGGGGTACCGTTCAGGTTTCTATTCCGTATTCATCCTCATTATAGAAAATGGTACTGCCATAGTTCCCAGTGGCATTGAAGTGCTTTCAGCTTCCACTCAGCCCAATTCTTTCCCTGGTGTATATTCTCCACTCCAATTCTATGTTGCCTGAGGTCTGTGCACGAAGCTGGCAGGTAGTTCTTCACAGGGTCCCCTGGTTCTTTTCATTGTGACTGGCCACAGACGATTTAGCCCCGTGTCACCCAACGGCGTCGACACATCGGGAGTCTCCAGCGAGGCGCAACACAACTCTCATTATGTAAATGCCTGGTATTAAAATGGGCAGTGATGGATTTGTCGCTAAATGGGTCTCTGCGAATCGTCTTTAGTTTATTTCTTTTGTATTAGGATGTTGTGAGTAATGATTGTTCAGGCCAAGGCTTTTGCTGAAATAATCAGTTATGATTCTGCATTGAAAGCTGTCGCATTGTAGGTAATTATGTGGTTTATCCTATACAGCTGTGAACAGAAATATTGAGAAGAAAAATCTTTATTGCTTCTAACTGGAAAAAGTCTAAATTAACTTCATCTGCACTCATCTAGTAAAGTGTACAATAACAGTCTTCGTTCTGGAGCATAGTTGTTCTATTGTTTAATTTTTTGAACAACAACAAAATAAATAAACTAATTCACCATATATTAACAGTGGAATTTTACCACAAATGCTTAAAATATATTTTTACTGTAGTTTTATCAATCGCTTTTATCCAAATAGCATTCAAAGGATTTATTTTATCACTTGTGCACATTTTTAAATTTAAGCGGCTGGAGAAAACAGTCACTTTTTTCTCATTTGTTTATTAATTTAAAATTTATTTAAGATGCGGTCAGAAGCCAGAATCTTCGAGGCATTATGGAATCCAGCGTGGTACATTATCAAACTCCTCACTGATGCAATAAGCACTTATTTTTCTGACAGGAAGGAGAATTGGCCGGAGCTCAACGGAAAATATGTGGTACAATCAGTCTTAAGGGATACAGATAATATGATAGATCATTTCTCTATCCCCTTTAGTGCCCATTAAGCTCCTTATAAGTGCATCCCAATGCATTTTCATCAAGGGCGTTTCAGCAATTCCTATACACAAATCACTGATCTTGGCCACAAAATATTGTGTCAACATTTTACAATGCTGCCCTGGACTCTCTTCTATATTTGGCCTTATTATGGGTAGTTGTACTGCGGCGTTGCCACCGGTGTCAAAAGTTGTAGTTTCTGTTCTGGTCCCCGCCGTCTGTAGCTTTGAGTCATGTGTTGATTATCTTTTTCCGTGCCGTACGGTGGTTTGACGGAATTACACAGGTCAATGTGAAAATCTCTTGCTGGCTGAGGTTAAACGGTCCTCCGTCAGTGGTGTAGCTGGTAGACGATGTCTGCCCAACGGTGAAAGGCGGGCTTCGCGAGGCGATGCCAGGCTGAATGTGTGCCGTGTGTCGCCTTGCAGAGAGTTTGGCCGCTGGAAGGTCAACAGCCTGACGCTGGAGAGACAGGACAGCAATGGGTTGGCACTGCCACTGGACCCGGACTTTGTGCAGAACATCAGGATGTTGGGGCGCAGGCCTGACCTCAGGAAGATCACCGAGAACATCATCAGGAAATATGGCACCCATTTTCTTCTCTCAGCTACCCTGGGAGGTAACTGAAAGACCTGTCTGACTTCTGGTTATCACCCAGGCAAAAAATATAGCTGGATTCTCTTGGAGATATTGATATCAAAATCAACTGACATCAGTTTCTCCGTGCATAATCATTATTTTTGAAAATACCAAAGCTTTTCTTTTTACACATCTGGATATTTGATTGCAGCAGTTCTGATTCTGCACCATGGTTAAGGGTGCCACAATGGGGCTTGTTTAACCATCAAACTTCAAACCGTAAACATGTCCATAACTTCTGAGCTCCCGATGCCCCTGTGTATCATGTGAATGGCTCACCTCCTGCTTGCAGGTTCTGGTAGACTGTTCTTGCTTTTTAATAGAAACTCTCTGCAAAAGCTGTTTATTCTAATTTCAGGGACAAAAAATTGGTTTGTTAAAGAACCGCAGTGCCAAAAGCAAACACAGCATGTAAATTAGGTCTGTGGTTTCTGATTGCAGAAAATTCGGAGCTGGGTATGAGGGCCAATGCCATGAATTAACACTGCTAGTCTTTTGTGCTTTTACAAAATTAAACGATTTATTGGCCATTTGTACAAGTACAAGTAGAGGACTTCTTTAGTTTTCAAATATCCCATTCAGCTCTCCGTCATACACACATAGTATATATAGGTGAGATAAAAGTTTGGCATCAGAGTGCAGGGTCACCCACTAAGCTCACTTCCCTGGCAGTTTTTGGGGTTAAGGGCCTTGCTGAAGGGTCCAGTGGTAATATGATCGCTCTTCTGTGGGATTTGAACCAGCAAACTTCTGGACATGGACTCGTGACCCGCAGAGGCACAACGATTGTAATATCGTATTTTAATGCTGACCTCTGCGCCGAACAGGGGAAGAGTCCTTGACGATCTTTGTGGATAAACGGAAGCTGAGCAAGAGAGCGGAGTTGGGGGATTTGAACAGCACCACGGTGACCCTGGAGACCCTCCACCAGCTGGCCGCTTCCTACTTCATCGACAGGGAGAGTACGTTGAGGAAGTTACACCACATTCAAATCGCATCCACTGCCATCAAGGTAAAAAAAAGACAAAGCATATTCCCACAGTAATAATGCTGTTCTTATTACTACAATATTAGTATTTAAAAACAGCGTCTATTAAAATCAGCTTTTCTATTTTTTTTACTCCTATTTTGTTTTTACAAAAGCAGAATCTTCTGGGATTTGAATGAAATATTTAGTCACAAACCCAGTTTGTTACCTTGGGTGAGAGCTGATTTATAATCTTCATTTCATTCTTTTCAGAATTCCTTTCTGCTTATGCGCCATAAAAACGCATGCAGTGCTTTTTTCCCATTATGGGATCATCAGCGCTGAAATACGAAAGCTACCAATCACTCCAGCATATGTATTGCAAGATGCCCGAACACAGAAACTCTGTTGTAGAATATCTGTTCAGATCAGTGCATCGATCAAATCCCTGGTGCAGAGCTCATTTAACAAATAGTAAATACGGGGGCCTATTCATCAAACTGGAAGACTTTTTCTTTAAAAACCAGTACCCAGATTACTCCCTGATACAGCCCTATAACAAATAGATTTTTCTTGCTTTGTAGGAAGACAAATTGACGAGTCTTATAGTTTTGTGATAGACACCTACAATACATGTTATGGGCACAGTGTGACTCAAGGCATAGTTATAATTTGAATTTATCAAGTGTAACTTCTTTTTTCTGTGAAGGAATTCTCTCCGAGGCAGACAAAACACATCATGTTCCTCTGAATGTGAAAAAAAAAGCACAGGAGCGTGGTGCCACAATAATTCATCATATTTCTGTAATTTTTTTAGATCACTTACCCCATTTGTCAGCTCTTTCTGATATGAGGTAGACGTCAAATGCTAATGAATGGAAGAGTTATGAGGGAGGTGTTCTACACTGTGGTAATAAATGGTCCTTTAGCATAACATGCGATGGCGGGCACGTGGAAGAAGGCAGACTAAGTGTTCTGGAGGATGTATATAGGAGCTTTTAATGATGATTTACAGCTAGGGTGCGACGGAGCCCATTCGTTTACACTGAAGTTTATTACGCTTAGGTGTCAAAGCTGAAATCCATCTCGGGCTCACAAGCTCGCCCATGACGCGGACGGCCCGATTCTTAGGATCGAACAGTGCCATCTGCCTTTGCCAAAGGGTTGTACGGCAGGCTGCGATCTTCCACCCTGAAAGGGTCGTACAGGGTTTGCAGTCCATGCCTCCGCCCACCTGTCCTTAAAGCCACTCGTCCTGCTAGGGGTTGCCTGTTGACATATGCAGCGTGAATGTGAATTAAAGTTGGAGTGAGGCAACGACAGTGAGGGTAATTAGAAGGTACGGTCCCTCGTCAGATGCCTTGTTAATTTCTTGTGCCTTCATGAATTACTCATTGTGTGTTTATTGGGACATAAATTATCGACAAAAGGGGAAGTGCGGGCAGAATTGTTCTTATGCTGGTGCTTCTCTCAAGCAGGCTGACCTTATGGACGCCACCCCTCAGAATCTGTGGCGATAAAGTAAACATCTGCTAAAAAACAAAGACAGAATTTCTCCCTGGGTGACAATTCAGTTATGATAAAAAAAGAGAATGGCCTGAAATCATGATTAATTTATTAGGCAAATCACTGAGGTTGGGCCCTTTGTGTAAAGGGCTTTACTGGGAAATGGAAAGAGCTGAGTGGTGTAATTTTTCATCATACATAAATGTTACATCATCATAGATAATTCAATATTAGCACAGAATATGCAAACACTTACCAATCTACTCAATTACGTCTTATCCCATGATAGACTGAATTAATATAAAATAGCTTAAGTTTAGATTATGCTTTTTCCCCCTTCTTTTATGAAAAGTGAAACATATGCCATTTATTTCCACTGGGCCTTCGTCACACATCTGTTCTCATTGCTATGCAAAGAGACTCTTCCTCATATTTGCATTCAGAAATTTTTCCCTTTAAGTCGGACATCTGTCTCAGTTAGGAACTAATCTGCCGATCCCTGAAGAGGCTCCTAGGATTTTAATTAATTGCATGGAAGCATCAATAAAAAGGATGTATGAGTTAGCAGCCAGTGAGCTAAAATCAGGCTTTCTCACTTAACGTCTCATTGGGAAGTTACTTCTGCCTTAATATGGTGTAGAAAATTAAATAGATTGCCTCTCAGATCATGGACTGTGCCTGCTCATGTACATTTTAATTATATTTGCTAGATATTGGATTTTTTTTCCCCTCCTCCCAGCCTGTGGTCGTATTGAAGAACGTTAAAACTCAGGTGTGACATGTATTCTGCAGGATAATTCGTGATCCCCTTCACAGTGGCCCTAAAGATGATGTCAAGGAAAGGTAACTTTTTTGCGCATGGAGGAAGGGGCTGTCATTGATTTAGAAAGGCAATATGGCTACATTTATTATCGCTGCTGGGAAATGACAAACGGAGGCACCATTTTGCTGGGAATCATTTGTAAGTGACAGGGAGAGATGTACTTGAAGGGAAGATGGCAGTTTGTCTTCCGGAATGACACAGAACCTTGATTTACGGTAGCTTTATATCAAAATTTTATGAAGAATGGGCCTGCAGCGGTTATGAAGACACTAATCCAAAGATAAGAAGCAGAAAGGTCCTCTTGTAGCTCAGTCTGCCACGTTAATGTCAGGGGTCAGACTATTTTTTATACTTCTGACAAATTAAGGTTTGTTCTGAGTCAGTTTTGCCTTGGCAACACTTTATGTGGCATTCCCACTGCTCCAGGTGTTTGTGAAATAGGTGTGGCATTGATGTCCATGCTGTCCCTTAGCCTCGCAATGGTAAATTCATCCTTTTCGCATGAAATGTAAATGTCAACCCCTGACCTCAAAGCTCTTGGTGGTCTAAAACCAACCCATTCATCAGACCGTCTCCAAAAGCCAGTTAACAACACCGGCCAGCCTCAGAACGCATGTGTAATATTAACGGAGTGTTAACATGCAGAGATTGTTGGAGACACAAGTTATAGCCTGGGTGTGAGAGTTACTTGTGACTTTGTATTGATTAAATCTTTCGCCGTTTTGCTGGTCATGTGTGCTGTTCATTCTCTCTTTCCCTTTAAAATTTCTTTTGTGTGATTGAATTCTGTTTCATCTGGAATGCGGATGATTTTACTACACGTGTCAGATTTTGTTCTCTGTCTCTCCTTTAGGTAACCGAAACTAGAACCGGGCCTCTTGGATGTAGTAACTATGACAACCTTGATTCTGTCAGCTCTGTTCTAGTTCAGAGTCCCGAAAACAAGATTCAGTTACAAGGTAGATGATTTTAAATGAGATCACCAAAGAAATCAATGCTGTTTTTTCTTTATTATCATTACCCATTAAGTAAAAAGGCTGTCTGAAATAATGAAGTGATATCATATTCAGGACAAAGCTTTTAGTGTTGCAAACTTTAGTGAAACAATTAATTTAATTGAGTGTAGAAACTGACAGGTTTAATGTACGTTCCTTCACGTACCATTGAAGGTTAAGCGGTTTGAAGCCACAACAGAACCTCGAACCCACAACCATGAGCACTCCCCCACATTCTGAGATATTTAACCCGATATGACAGTGAAACATAAGTTGCACGACACAGAATTTATGTTTTGCTGTCCAGCATCACATAACCTAAAATAGGGCATTATCTCTGTCCCTTTAGGCTAATCTCGATGCCCTTGTCCTCCACACAGACTGACTCACCTTGAGGCGGTAATGAGGCACCATGTGGGCCAGGGCAGTTGGCTTTCAACCACTTAATTCCCAATATAGCTTGCTGTATTTCCATCCTCGCATGTGTTTCCGCAGCAAATACCTCCGGTGTTAGTCTAATTCAGAATTTACATTTGCAAGCAGGCTTAAGTTTGAGGAATTTGAGTCCTTCGACACGCTTGTTTTCTCAGCGTCGGGAGTCAGGAACTGTGGAACGAGTGGCAACACAAAAATACAGAAAACAAATTCAATCTTATTCTATTTATTTCTGGCCATGCTTTTTCCCCAGATTGGGTCTTTACATCTGTATCAGCTATATCATATATTAGGATGTCAGCTTGCTTTTATGTTAGAAGGAAAACGTTTGGGTTGGTTCAGATGAGCATTGATTTTTACACTGGCATTTTTCACAGGCCTGCAGGTTATTTTGCCGGAGTACCTGAGGCCTCGGTTTGTGCAGGCGGCACTGAGTTATATCGGCTGCAACTCGGAAGGCGAGTTCGTCTGCCGCAGCAGTGACTGCTGGTGCCAGTGTCACGCCGAGTTCCCCCAGTGTAACTGCCCCGCCGTGGACCTTCATGCCATGGAGAACAACCTGCTGCACATAAAGGAGGCCTGGACACTGGCCAACAAGGAGTTTGAAGAATCAGGTGTGGAGATTGTAAATGACATAGAGAGGGGCTGTGTGCAAGGCTCTGGCTGATGATGACAGTGATGATGAAGATGGCAGTAATAATAATAAGCCTATTAGAAAGGCGCTAGGGTGGCTCAGTGAGCAGCATTGTTGCTTCAGACCAGTAGGATTAGGGGTTTGAATCCTGCCTCCGTGTGTGAGAACTTCATGTACTCTGTTCCTGCATATTCTTTTCATGTTATGTAGGTTTCCTCCTGCAGTCCTACGACATGTAGATAGACTATTGTCCATTAATAAATTGCCCATAGAGTATGATTGTGTGTGTGTGTGTGTGTGTGTGTGTGTGTGTGTCCTGTGATGGGCAGGTTGTACCCCAGCCTTGTGCCTGGTGCTGTCTGAGATAGGTTCCAGCCCCCCCCCCCCAGACCCTGACCTAGACAAGTGGTTATAAAATGAATTGCTAAATATAATAACAATAATAATAATATAACAAGGGGTGGTCCAGCAGGGAGCTTGATGTCCTGTGCTGCCTGGGATAGGCTCCATGCCATTCCAGGACCATGCACATAATGTATCAATAATACATCTAATGATGATAATCCATCCTGGACAGCCTATCCCAATATAATAATAGTGACTAAATGTTCAAGAAAACGCAAAATATTCTTGATTTTTAAGGTTAAGGTTATGTCATCGAAAGGTTTCAGTCAGATTTTTTTCTTGGAATTTATCTCTCATAATCAGGCCACAAAATAACAATTAGCTTTTGTAATCACACATCCGTATAGGGAAATTATCCCAGAAACGTATTTAACTTTATAACCTCAATGAGATAATGGAGAGCTGCTCACATCACTGATCCTGTTTAACGTGTTTCTTTACTAAAAATACTACATGTAGCATTACTGCTGATGAAAAAAAAACAAGCTTCCTTTAATTTACCTCGGTCGGGCAGCTAACCCTGGCTCTTGATAAAGTTTCGAGACTCTATGAGTTGGTAGAACCAGGTCATGTTTATTACTTACACTCTATTTCACTATAAATGACTGCCATATCCAGTCAAAAGGGCCTGGCCATTTACCAAAGCTGGCACTAGCGATTTGTGGCATGCGACCAATAAACAGAATGGAATGAAATGTTTTTGTAGCCCCACAGCAGACATTTGGCTTGCATCGGTTACGATATGCCGAACAATCTATGGATCCCTTTCTTTCAAGAGACAGTTTAATAAAATTGGACTGACCAACTGAAGATGTTACTGGCCTTATAAAAAATAAAACCGAAGCATACGGCTGCTTCACAAGCCACGAGGGTTTATAAAATGTCCATTTTCATGAATTACTTTTGCCATGCTCCACTTTCATAGTGAATGAAGAGGTATCTGTTTGGCCAAATAGCCCGTCTGGCCTGTTAAAGCCACCTAATAGTGCAAATGTTATAGAAACAATTTGCTTTGTTACTCCCATATGGTAAATGGGGATATTGGTATGCTTTAAATATGAAGCATTAATTACGAGCAAAATACTAACATTTCCGTGATCATCACAATGACAGTTGAGGGGAAACAGAATGTAACAGACTTGCTCAAACATAATTTTAACCATCAAAAAAAGGAAAATGCTGAGAAGAGCAACAAACTACACGCTAGTCTTTTTTTTTTTTCTTTCTTCAGACGAGTTCCAGTTTTTTGTGAGCAGGCTGCCAACGTCCTACGCTTTGAACACGTCTGCCATTCAGTACTTCTGGAAGATGGACGCTACCATTCAGCAGCGGTACAGACAGTTGGAGACGAGTGCCGGCATGCTCCTGAGCAAAGCCCGCAAAATCGTTAACAAGATCTTCACTCTGAGCAAGAGGTGCCGCACACAGCCGAAAATAATTGCGCAGAAAGAAAGGTGAGGAATATTCCCGGGGTCCTATTGACGCGGGCGTTCCAGAATTTCTCGCGGCAGTTATGCAAATGAGATGCATGTATACTATAAGAAGTTTTACAGCATTGGGAAGTTATAATGTAGCCAAAAAAAAAAATAAGCTGATGCTGTATGATTTTTGCCTTTTCACCGAAGGACGTTTTGAAACGATGAGGACGGTATTTTAAAAACAGGACAGCAGCAGAATGGATGCGTCAGGAGGGCTGGGCGATTAATAACAATGTATGCAAAGCTGCCTTTACTACACGCCTTGAAGGAAACTATATGAGCTTTGGTGATCTTTGCCTTTGATCGATTATTTTCGTCAGCCTTTCAGTTTCAGTAGCTCTCGAAACAGGAAATGACTTCAGTGGCACAATCCATCAGTTTCATATATACGCACTGTCAAACATGATTTCTGTTCTGAAACCAACAGAATCCAATTACACAACCTTTATTGCACTCTGTTGCTAATGTCATTTGGATGATGCTACAAAAAACTGGTGTCAGGTAAGTAGATTCTTCAGCACGGGTATGATTTTTGTTATATAAGATGCATTGCTTCGTTCTTCTTTACCTTTTCATTATACTACCCCAATTAGAGTTTTTGCCATTGTCTCGCAGTCATAATTCATGACAAAGTAGGTAATACACAACAAATGAATGCATTTGGATTCCTCGGCTACATCCCACCCCCCCCAACATCGCCAACCGACCCCCCTTGACTCCATCTCTGTGAAAATTGCTGCAGAAATCTAATCCATTACCACCCACCTGCTAACTTTCCATCTCCCAGCGAGCCCACAGCCATGAATATTTACATATTCCTTTGGCATAGTCCATGGAGGACAAATGAACTGTTTCCTCACAGAGAAGGCAAAAAAGTTACACAGAGGAATAGACATCTGCCTACCTGCCTGACTGACGATTCTTGTGGTGATGAACATATGCTGAGTGTACGTTTTGATGTTATTTATGAAGGTTTATAGAGAAGAGAAACGTTTTTGTATGTCATAGACCAGGGGTGTCCGCAAAGGGCTGGTGTGTGCAGGTTTTCATTCCAACCAAGCAGGAGCCACGCCTGATTCCACCTGTTTAATCAGTTGAGCTTGGTTTTCAATGAACTCAGATGTGGCTTCTGCTTGGTTGGAAGGAAAACCTGCACCCACACCGGCCCTTTGCGGATAAGATTGGACACTGCTGTCGTAGGCTTTCAGTGAAGTGGCAACATTTTGATTCTTACTGGAGAAATTAGGACATATGAAATTTAGTTTTTTATTATGATTACTTTGAGTTTTAACGTTCTTTACTGCCCTTCGGACTTTGTTCTGCTCTAGTTCAATTGATTACGTATTCATTTTTTTCAATAAGGTCTTAGAGGCAGACTTCTTTCCTTGTAAACATCATTTTTCCTTTATGTTGCTTTTTGGATCTTTGTTGAAATTATTGAGCAAAAGTTGAAGGACCTCAAGCAAACTATGTTGTTTTTTACAAGAGTAGCAACAAACTATATTGCGTTCATAGATGCAATGTAAAGATTTCATAAGCCAAAGTTTTGGGTGGCATCGGTGCACTATTCAGACCGAATGCCACCGCTTTGAACATCACCGATACGTTGACGGTGAGGCACTTTACGTCTTGTGGATGAATGGCTCCCATGTGCTGAAATGTAAAGGTTGAGCATTCTAAATTGCCTCCCACTGTCACATAAAGATTAAAGACTTAGAAAATTATGTAGCAAGATTTATAGTTTACGTGGTTGTAAATAACTTCTGGGGCTTGTACATGTGCTCTTGTGTTTTTATTAGGTCTCTCAACTACTGGCTCAATTATATCCTGTCCATCATGTACTGCAGTGAGAATAATCACATCGGGATCTATACAGAAGAGACACGGAGTTGCCTTTGCCCCTATGAACACCTCACTTGTCAAGGAGTCATTCCCTGCACGGTCGGGGAGGGCCCCAACTGTGCCTCGTGTGCATCAGAAAATCGAACGAGATGTGCGAACTGTAACCCGGGCTACATGCTGAGTCAGGGGACCTGCCGGCATGCAGTACCCGACTCCACGGACCACTACATCGGCTTCGAGACGGACCTACAGGACCTGGAGATGAGGTACCTCCTTCAGAAGCGCGACAGCCGCCTTGTGGTCCACGCCATCTTTATTAGCAATGACATGCGGCTAAACCATTGGTTTGATCCATCTTGGAGGAAGAGGATGCTGCTCACACTAAAGAGCAACAAGTACAAGTCCAATCACGTCCATATGCTCCTTGGAATTTCCCTTCAGATTTGCCTTACTAAAAACAGCACCTTAGAACCATTGCTCTCTGTCTATATCAACCCCTTTGGAGGCAGTCACTCAGAGAGCTGGATAATGCCCATCAATCAAAACAGTTATCCAGATTGGGAAAGGACTAAGCTGGACATACCACTAGATTGTTATAACTGGACGTTGACTTTGGGCAACAAGTGGAAAAGCTTTTTCGAGACAGTTCACTTCTACCTACGGAGCCGTATAAAGACGACATCGGGCCAAGGAAATGCTACCAGCTATTTCGAACCACTGGAGGCTATGGAGTCATCTCAGAACCTGGGTTACATGAAAATAAACAGTATGCAGTTGTTTGGCTACAGTATGCACTTTGACCAGGAAGCAATTCAGGATCTGATTCTACAGCTGGACTATCCGTACACTCAGGGATCCCAGGACTCTGCTTTGCTCCAGCTGGTAGAAATACGAGACCGTGTCAACAGACTGTCCCCCCCCGGGCCACAGAGACTTGACTTGTTCTCTTGCTTGCTTCGACACCGACTCAAACTGTCTCCGTCGGAAGTGGGGCGGATTTTAGTTGCTCTGCAATCATTTAGCGCCAAGCAACCATACTCAATGGAATATGAAGCAACCAAGCTGTGTAGCTAATAAAGAGGTAGGGGAAAAGCATGGCAAACTCTGGTCTGAAACCGCTGTACAGCAAATGAGCCTCATTACACTTGCATTGCGGAATAAAGAATTGGAATATTTTCATGACGGAAGGCTTGCTTTAACTTTTTTGGCTGATACTAGTCCTGAGATGGCAGAAGTACATGTAAGGACTCAATGCCTTTACATTTGAAATGCGTTCAAAAAAAATAAGATGGGATCTTTTCCAAAATAGCAACAACAACAACAATAATAATAATAATGTGGTTTTGCCTGGAAATTCATATCGAGACGATAGCATTTTCATGCCCAATGACTTGTAATATCCCTGTAAGAAACTAATGATAATTGGCCCAATTTTTTTTTTGTTATAATTTAACTCCTAACTCCGCATGATGCTTCACTGTTTCTCACTCGGTAAACAGTATACTCTACTGTATTGGCACTCTCTCTGTTGTGATCAGGGCCTCAAAGGACCTTTTATCTAATTGTATTTAGTACTCGCTAATATCCATATCTATAGTTCCTGTTTCTTGTTGTTGTTTGCTATGAATATTTTTATAAGTATTTGTAAACAATACAACAAGTAAGTATTCTGTAAAAATGAACATCCTGTAGCTTTCAGCAAATGTTTCTGCAAAAATTTGCTGTGGCTTTTTTTCTTTTTTACAATTTGATGTTCGTGATGGATTAAAAAGGAGGTCAAAATTAACTACATATTCAGTTTTGTTAATATCCAAATAAAAGTCATTTTAAGTGCAGTCGGTAAATTAAAGAAATATGTTTTTTTCTAAATCGCACGTATGTTCTTTCTTCTGTTTTTAGGTTAATGATTATTCTTGTCTTAAGCAATTTAATGATCCACATAATCACTTATTTTTAATGAAGTAAGAAATAAGGTATTTCATAAAATTGTCTTAATTTTCCATTTTCATTTAGTATCACTTGGTAATATTCTATAATGTATATTAATTGGTAATATTGAATTCTATCACTTTTCTATAATAACTCTGCCATGTAATTCCTCAGTAAAACATAAACTTAAAAATTCAGTATATGGTGACTATTAAGTGAATACAATGGTTTTAGTATTATGGGAAAGGTGGAGAGTTATTAGGCATTATGGAGTGACTCAGCTTTGTTAATTGTTGTGACTTACACTTCTCTCACTGCCGCCCCCCCCCCCATTAAGAAAGATTCATTACACCAGCAAAATGAAATGTATTAAACCACAGTAATTTTTTCCAACATCTCTGGTGCATAACAGCGGGAATACCACTCCATGTTACTGGTGCAAGAAAGCATGCTCAGCCTAGCTTGTTTCTTTGTGGTGATGAGCGATCGCGTTTATTTTCTCCTTGCTGCCTCGAGGGCTGAAAGTTGCTTCCCTCAGCAATGTTCGGCAGCCTAAGAGTGCTACAAATCAGTAACGTTCAACGCAGAACATCAGTTGCTGGAAAGAGGGATAAAACAAATCCCGGTGTACGACATTAGATGGAAAAGCACAGCCTGTTTAACATGGGCCTTCGTCTAAGCTCCCGAACGGAGAAGGCGATTTGATGTAACATGCTTGATTTGTTACCTATTCCACATAAAAAAATATGATATTTAATGCATCGTTTTTCATTTGTGTACATGTGTTGCTATATATTAACATTCGACACACTACATACATCTTAAATTACAATGTATTACTCACGCACCACCAGTGGGAAACAGTTGTTTTCTTGTGGACCCAGTTTTTAAGATGAAGCTCAGGTTTAACATCTTCTCCTGGTGTTAACCAGCATTTATCGGATGCCGTATTGTCTGCTTGGTATATTACTGAGCATCATGCTAATTTTTGCCTGACAACAGTTTTGCGCATAACATAAAAAAAGCACAAAACTACAGTACATCCTGTCTTAAACTTAGTCATTACTTGTTCCAGATTTTACAGTTTGTGCACTTGATTTTTTTTTTTTTTTGGTTATCATTGAAGTTATCGAGTCAAATAGCTTAAAAATATAAAGCAGTACAAAAGAAACAATTTAAAGACGACTTGTATAGCTTCCTTTGTACAAGTGGCTGGCTTGACAGGTAATTATTGCATGCGTGTCTTGTCAAAAACCTTATTGTAAAAAATTGTAAACTAATAATGCATTTCATTTTTCTCCTGGTTGTGCCTTGAGGGCGTTTTAGACATTTTAATGTCCACTTTGAGAAAAAGCACAGACGGTAATTGAGAAAAGCAATATTATGTCCGTACACCGAGCAGACATTGTATCCACTGGCATAGACTGCATGCTGATTTATAACTGCAAATTTGAGTGAAATATAGGTTGTCTTCCTAAGGGCTACAATGACCTGCCTCGTTTTGGACACTGGGACAAATTTTATAATAGCCATATATCTTTCTACAAAATCGGACGGCTTGTTAGTTAAATTGGAGCCTGGATTAATTGCGAAAAACCTTTCCCCAAAATTAATTTCTATCCAAAATTTTACCAGTTCGTTACTGAAACACACACACACCCACACACACCTGTGTCTTACTTCTATCCTACTCGGGAATTGAAATGGGCCATGGAGTAAGAGGATGGGAAGATCTACCTTGGCAGTATACCTTTGTCAAATACTAGGTCAGTCAGTGAAGTTATTTGATATTTTAACTGACCGTGAGAAAACCTGAATTTCAAATCACAGAAATTCCTCCTTATTTAAGAGGACACATGAACCAGCCTGCCCACTGAGACAAAGAAATGGAATACTAGATTCCCTCTTTCATTAGCGCTCATCATTCATTCATCACTACTTTACAGCTAACATTAAGTATGAGTGCGCAAAAAAAAATTACCACCATTGGGAATTTTTAAATATTTTTATATATGTCACCTGTACATTTTTATGATGATTTTATATCCATCCATCCATTTTCCAAACTGCTTTATTCTATACAGGGTTGGGGGGGCTGGATCCGATCCCATGAAGCCAAGTGCACAGCACAGCCTAGAATTATTTTATTTATTTTTTATAAATACTCTGTATTACTTTCTATGTTGGTGTTTTAGTATTCTTGGCATAGCTTGAAGTGTTCTAATTGCTTCTTGGTACATTTTCTATTATTTAATTATCTATTTTTTTCCACAAGGCTCATTTTTCTTA
The DNA here is from genome assembly GCA_009936485.2 of Gymnarchus niloticus. Classification (NCBI taxonomy): domain Eukaryota; kingdom Metazoa; phylum Chordata; class Actinopteri; order Osteoglossiformes; family Gymnarchidae; genus Gymnarchus; species Gymnarchus niloticus. The sequence continues at coordinate 6,728,569 of JAACJT020000036.1, forward strand.
AGCTCTTAATTGTCTTAACTCGTTTTACATAGATTATCATCAATGCCAAAAAATGGTTGGCAAAGATAAATATAATTCCTGCAAAGTAAATACATATTCATCCAAGGACCATGACAAAAATGTACTTGACCTTGATGTTTGTGTATTTATGCTGATAACTACACAGTGATGAGTCTGGCCATGTTCCTCCAATGCCTCAACACACAACTATGGGTCCAATAAGGGCCACCGTGCAATTTATTAAATAAGCTTGTGAAGCGGTCTCTGGTCAGGATAGCAAAATAAAATGATGGGCTTTTTTTGGGGGGGGGGGGGGGGGTGGATTGTATGGATTGTTTTATACACACACATACATGTCAAGTCTCACATTCCACCTCTGAGACTCAGTTTTCAACATTTGCTGATATCTCACAGCCGTTAGGCATGGATTCACATGCATGAGCTAAAATAAAACAGCTTTCCATCACCACCACCACCCCCACACCCAAGCAATTTTATTGCCATCGAAGTCAAAGTCCTTTGTCATGTGCATGATGAATACATCCATACAATGAAATGCTCATGACAAGGAAGGCTCATAAATGAATCCTGGCTGTAAATAACACACCCAGAATTTGCACATTTTAATCACATATAAATGAATTGAGAGTGATATTCTGATCAGTCTGAGAACTGCTGCTGTGCACTTGCAATTTCCCTGTTTTACCACTTGGTAATTGTTCGTACGGATGGTCATACCCGTGCGTAAATTTACGCACATTCCTGAATTTATGATCATTTTGATGAATCTCACACTTTGCATAAAAATGATTGCACACACGGTATGCACACAAATCTGTGCATTCACAGCATTGACAAATGAAGTCCCAGGTTTGCAGGGGCCAAAAACACAGAAAGAATTACTCTTTATACAGTACATTGTGAGGTTCGAGGGACAAGTGGAAGTAGTCCACACACCAGTGGCAGATCTAGATCATTTCAAATAGGCGAGTCATTTGTTCTGTTGGAGGGGTAAATACGAAAAAAAAAAAAAAAAATCAAATTACTAGTTAATTAAACAAACTCTTATCTAACCAGCCAGTGGCTTTGAGCCCCCTCCCCAGCAACCCCCTAGAACCGCTCCGTCAATAAACATAAAATCCAAATCAGCCACTCCCTCCGTAAGTTGACAGTAAACCACACCCACTTTCGTTGTTTTCTTTGTTCTTTTAATGGAGAGTTAGAGTGAGATGAAGAGTGCCTTGTTTGTATTGTGCTGCCCATAAAAGAGGCAACAGAACAGAAACGTGCATTTTCATACGTTTATATTGTATATATAGACCTTCTCACAGACTTTATTTACATAAATTTAAATTTTTCCTTCTGTGGCCAGCTTGGGCTGAGAGATAGTCCAGTTCTGAGAAAGCACGTTTCTTAGGTGCGAGTCCACACTTTTGCATGATTAAAATTTGTACCGGCGCTTGCGTAATTAAACAGCTAGTCCATTTTCTCTCTGGAGGTCTCAGTAAAACTGATTTCCTTTCTGCAATGTGCCTGCACTAACTAGGAGGGTCAGCCACTAACAACATAGTCTACCCACACCAATGTGACGGTTGGCTAAGTGTCCTGCAATGCATGACTCAAATGCTCCCTCCTGCCTGTAATTGGTCAGTAGATTTATCTGTAAATTCTTCGTTGTGAAACACTTTTCTTAAAAGATTTCTTTAAATCTTGAAATAGTGTAATTCCCTGTTTCTTTGATGCTTATTATCATTCTTAGCATTCATGCATTCATGTTTTATTTCTTTTCGGTTTACATGTTTATTTATTTATTTAGGCTTATATGCTTCATTTCCTTTTGGGCTTCATCTGACCTGACCATTAATACTGCTGTTTTTTTTTTTTTCTTGCTCAGATTATCTTACTAACACTTTGGCTATGGCCCCTCCCACATTCATACATTACCCATTACCTGTAAATGGTATTTGCTAACTTGTGTATTTAACTCTTGTTCTTCAGCCACTCAGAGGCCTCCTTCACCCTACACAGGCCACAATACGGTTCCTATCATTAACTAAACCATGTTCCCCATATCAGCGTGTCCCTCTGATACTTTTAATTGAATATATGGGTGGATATGAATATTATTCTGTTTCAAGGACCTAATAGTAATGACTACAGCAGTATTTCTACTTTGTGTACCTTCTCACTTTCTCTTTTGAGCACTGCTCTGATCTTTGATCTCAGCCTCGGAAATATACTGTACCTCAAGATTTTTTTTTTATTTTCGGTTTACAGATATATATTTAAAGACATTGATGTCAGGTAAATAATTTTGCTGTGGTCATTTTCTCACACAATGTTCCAGGCTTCCCCCACATACGCTATAAATGTAATCTGAGCCAACGTTTATGCTACGTACATAAATCTCGTCTTGAAGCAAATTCACGCTCAGAGAAAACGGAAGTGGCGGCTGTCTGCCCCGTGAGTAAGAATGAAGGCCGGCTCACAATTTGGCACCTCACAGTGGCAGCAGTGGACGAACGGCCATTTGTCAAATAATGCAACGCTTTTTCCCTTTGTGCCATTTTCAAGATTCAGTATGTTGGGGCCATGGAATACATTTAAATAGATATGAAGTGAAACATATAGCTCTTGGTAACACATGTACCACTTGGGGTGATTTACAGTGCTGCCTCCCACCTTACCTCCTTTCAACAACATTAGGAGCATAACCTATTCAGTATGATCAAGGAGGTACATAAACTGTATTTCATGCACTTTACATTTTCCTGACAGAAAAAGAAAAAAAATCAAATTTAGAGGCAACAGTGTTAAATTAATAGAATGCAGGCATCCAAGCACATAAAGACATCTTTTTGTCTGAAAGTTTATAAATCTGTGGGACGTAAGCAGTCTGGAAACAGGCTTATTACGACAGCCATTTGATGCATGCAAACATGTCTGTCACAGGAAGTTTCACATCCCACAGACATTTTAAGTCTTTGTATTGCAAAGTGTTTATGCTAATCCTCCAGAGTATATGATTGTCTGTATGTATATACATGAACAGTTATTAGGAATGAAAACCTTGAAAAAGTACCAATCGATTTTGGAGTTCTTGTAAAACAGTACGCCCAGCTAACAATTCTGGAATAGCAGAATGTTTTTAAAACGTTGTTTTTAGGTTGTTAGAACATTTATGTCCAGTTTTCTGGACGTTCCAGAGATGTTTTTGAAAAAACATTATTTTAAAAACGTTCCTACAACGCTCTTTCTGGCTAAGTTTCCTGATCCATGTTTGAAGAACATTACAGGAACGTTAGTTATATAACGTTGCAACCTAACATTTTAATAACCTGATGAGAACATTATTGAAAGTTTTGGGAATGTTCCGTTTGCTGGGCAGATGCCCCCAGACATAAATTCAATAGTTTATAAGTTTGAATGGGTGCTAATGGACTATGGAATTAGACCGATCAAGAAATTGTCAATACTAGCAAGCAATTACAAATAAATGATAAAAGTTGATGTTTGCACTAAAAACTATTCAAGTGCTTCACAGAGTGGAGTCCATTGACTTTTCATTAGTGTGAAAGTTTCTTCTTTTGTGTATGTGTGGCTCCCGCATTGTTATCCTATGCACAAAATTATTTTTGTCCTGAATAATCCAGCATCCCACAATCTCCTCTACTGCTTTGTTTTAAGGGAATTCATATATTGACATCTTCTTGAATGGACATAGATCACAACACCCCCGTGGCCTCATCACTCTGAGCTTAGGGAATGCATTCACATTTGTCAAGTGTCATCAGGACAGGTTTACATTATATTGTAATTTGGCCTCTGGTGAAAAATATACCAATAAAGTTATCTTTGCTTCCAACCCAGTGGCTAGCACAGCTGCTAGTGCAGGATCATCTTGGACCAGGAAGCTGGGTGGAGCATCTTTATCTCCAGCCAAAGACCCAAAAGGCCAGAAGAAGCAGCTGTTTTTCCAGCTCAATCCACCTCTCAGTCTCTGGATAAGAATTGAACACAATCATGAAGTGGCAGGCATTGAGTGCAGGGGACTATGCTCACCTGCTGGTATTCCATGGAAACGTCTCACCTTCACTGCCCTCGGGTATTTGCTGGTTTCCCCTGGGCAGTCTGTTCTGTTTTGGTTCCCAAGCTTACATGTTTCTACCTCTACGATCTTGCCTTTATTACTTCCACCACTTCAGCAGACCCTAGTATAGGACATTCTTCCTCTGGCTGCAGAATACACCACTTAAACACTGCACATGGCGATTAATCATGTCATCATCCCGGCAGAATGTACAGATCTTCTGTTCGGTTAAATCTAACCAATCCAGGCCCAACGTGCTCATGACCTGAAGCTTGATCTTGTCCTGGCTACTATTTACACACACGAACAAGGAAAGAAATTAATTTAAATATTTAACATAGCTGTTTACACATCCACTGTTTGCACTAATGTTGTCATTTGTTTTGACGTGAGTAACCTGACACAAGTCCTTCAAGTGTTCTTGTCTGGACCGTGGTTTGTTTTGAAATACTTCTTTTAAATTGCATTTCCTATGCACTGAGAGTGATATGTGTTGAACCTGGCCTGAATCCTACTCCCTATCAAAGTGGCATGATCATTAGGTCTTTGCTTGTCATTCTCACACTTCATTAGCATATGCTAAGGCATCAGACTCTTATGACTCTTTAACTGTGATTATGCCATGGAACCTACCAGAAGCTAGAGTCTGCTGCCACACCCATTAGCATCTCTTTCACACTTGGGCACAGTAACTAGGCCGTTACCACGGTGATGTTGCTGCAAAAAAGACGGCCAATTGTACATTTTGTGGACCGCTGTGGCGTGGTGCCGACAGACTAGACATTTAACCGGTTCCGGTCTCTCTCTGATGCTTTGTTCCAGTACGTGAACAAGCAGAGACTACAACGTTTACAATACGGATTCAGTTTGGTTTTGAGACTTGTTTGGCTGGGCAAACTAGACTAGTACTGGATTTTTAATGAAGACAGGAATTTTGCCTGAGCATTTGTGGTTGATGGGCACAGCTGAAATGCCATACCTCGTACTTTATGGAAGGGCTGTAACAGTTAGTAAGTATTGATTATGACTGATATTGCACAGTAAATCAATGAATTTCCTAATATACTTTTCCATTGCATATAACACTCCACGTACCCATTCATCTATTTTCCATAACCTCTTATCCAGTAAAGAGAGGCAGTGACTCCGGAGCCAGTCCAGGAAAACAGACCACAAGTCAGGGGATGGCATGCCAGTCCATCACCTGGTACATGCATGCCAACTATGCCAGTTTGCCTGACCTCATGGTTTTGGATTATCTGGGGGAAACTTGCTCAACCACGGGTGGAGCATGCAAATTCTACACACACAGACCTCAGAGCAAGAATCGAACCCACAACCCTGAAGGTATGCTGGAGCATTGGCCAAGCAACCGTACCCGTTCATTCCGTATACAGTATGTTGCCCATCTGCTCATGTTATATTAATATTTCCCTTAAAATGAATTGGCTTTATGCATAACATAATGGTATAAATGTAATATTTTGTGGTCTGCATGTGCTATAAAAAGTATTTGATTTGTCGAACACGTGCTGTCAGTGCTGCTGTGAGAAACGTACATCTTGAAAGATAATTAAAAACACTGGCCTCTTTGTTTTAAGGATGCCACCTTCAGTGTTTTTCCAAGGCATGTGTACTAACCTCCAGATGCTAAAAGCATGAGAACGCGTTTATATTCCGTCATTTACCAGGGGACGGGAAACGGTGCCCTTCTGGGAACATCGGCGCTCTTTTGAAAAATCACCTGCATGCGGCCCCGGTTGCCGACCCCAATATATGATTCAGTGGCTCATTTTGACTGCCACGGTACACTCTGGAGGCTTGAGAATGTTACCGTGGTAATTAGCCCATCCCACACTCCTTCCCACACCTGGTTTGTGTCGCCTGTGCTTCAGAGCGGTGGTTTTAGACCATTTCAAGGAGGGGGGCCAGTTTTTCTGTTGGAGCTACACATGTAATAGAAAGAACATGCATTTCCACCAATCAAATTACCAGTTAATAAAACGAACTTTCATAAAGGGAGGCCAGGACAATTGACGGGGGGGGGGGGGCACTGACCACCATGGCCACTTCCTAAAACCCCCCCCAGTGCCTCGTCTTCGCTATGACGCCACACGGAGGTGTGCCAACGGAGCTGCTTTTCGGGTTAACTGTGACAACAGCACAAAAAAAAAAAAAAAATTAAATCACAACAAAACTCAAACTAGTCTTTGTGATAAAAAAATATACATATTGTAACAGCAGGAGGAGCAATGGACCACAGTTAATTATGCTAAGGTTTGTCATGGGAGAAACAGTCCTGACCCCAACGGTGACATGTGTGCCTGTCGCAACAACGGTAAGACAGCAGTTCCATTAGCACTGTTTAAAAATGCGACCGTTATGAGTCACCCCGAAATCTCTTTCACACAAATCCACATAAACAAGCCAGGTGAACTATAGCAGTATTTTTTTTTTCCACCCGCCTGGGAACGGAACATTCTCACCGGCTCTAGCTGCCGCTTGATCAATATTGCAGCTGATACTTCACTTTGTTTTTCGAACATGACTGCAAATGGCCGTGCGCGCTCGCAGCAGACCCAGAGCTGTTTGGGGCTGACCGCTAACGAGCAATTAACTGGCTCGAACGGGCAATTGCGCCGGAACAATGGAGCCTTGGCTCACGATTCAGGGCTTTCGGTGCCACGCGGAGTGACTGAAAAGGCACATTTTAATTAAAGCGGCACCCGGTAAAGGTGTCAATGTAGAAACAGAGCGCGTGCAAAAGAATGTACTGAAATTGTGTGCCATTTTCATGATGGATTATACATATGTGGCGTATTGTGTACAAAATATAGCAGCAGTGTAAAGAAGGTACATTTTTTCACAGTGGCTCAGTTATTTTGTGGAGAAAAGAAGAAGATACAATCACACGGCTCTGACCTGGCAATGGCACACCTGAAAGAGAACCACAGGCCCACCGGTGGTTCGGGATGGCCGAGGCCAACCTGGATAGAGAGGACAGCCATCCATTAAAATCCGCCCTTGCGAAGAGAGCGCTGGATGGGGGTTGGGTAGGGGAGATTCATGTCCAAGCCAGCACACCTGCGCCAGGTCAAGTTGTTGCTCAGCTGCACTAGATAGCCTTGCCTACCCAGGGGCTTTAAGTGGAGCGGGGGGACGAGTCGGTAAACGGATGCCCCGCGGTGCTGCAGCTGTGTGCGCCGGCTTTCACGTCTCAGACACAGAGTGTCATTTTGTACCCAAACAATACCAAGTTCAATTTAACAAAGATCATTTTCATGATCAAATTAAATGGTCATCCGTGCCGGAAGTACAGAGTGCATTTGAGCATACATGAAACTGGAAATAACTTTATTTTTGTGCCTACAGTTTCCTATTAAGTTGCAGTCTAAATACGCAAGAGTATACACACTAGATAACTTCATATTTTTTTTTAATATTGTGCTCTTGAACTATGTTATTCTTTATTGAGGTTGGAAAACTAGCAGTGTAATGTAGATGTCCATAAAAGTGCAATTATATGAATCATTATAGGAGAACTAGTCATTTTAATGATAGTCGTTTTTTTTTTTCCTTGTACTGTAGCTGTTCCCATTATTTTAATAATCAGCAGGGAACAGCAGTCACGTAATCACTAGACTGTCTGCTGGAAGGTGTTCCATCATACCCCACCATAACGGAACTGCAGTGATTCGTATGACATACCTCCACAGTCATTGGAGACCCAACATGTCCTTGGAGGTATTTTCAGTTTTATTTAAGCTTTCGCCTTCGTGTTATTTTCTTTTTAATCGTCCTGTCGGTCCGAGAGCCAGCGGCCGTTCCCGAGTCATTTGTATTCGGCAAACGCGTCGCCGTTAATGAGGAGCGAGTGGAAGGCACACACTTGGAGGAGCCACGCGTGCGACATGGCACCGAAAGATGGGAGGCCAAGCCTGGCGTGTCCGTCGTGAACATGCAACATCCCAAATGCTATAATATCGCATCCACTAATGCAGTACAATAACCACCTGTGAAAAATGAAGGTGTTCAACACTGCAGGGCGCGCAGGAAGGATTTACACATTTTATAATGCAAAGCTCCTTTATCAGGTAATAAACGACAGTGTCAGGTCTGAAAATGAAAAGGTGAGCGGCCCCGAAAAACAGGAACGCTCCGAATTGAAATGTGAACACCCGTTTCTCCGATCCTAATTAGGAAAAACGATGCACGCACCGGAGCAGATGTCGTACCACCTTTGCGAGGCCGCCTGGATCACACCAGTCATTGCCGATATGTGAGAAAATTTCTATTTATACCGCATGCGTCCTCTAAGCAGAGTCTGCTCGCACGTTATGTTTTCACTCAGGAATAAAACATGCAATATGAATGGAGAAAATATTTTTTGGCTCCAAATGTGATGCGGGGTGCATCTAGACAGCAGACAGAGTCTCTGGGAATGCATCTGGACTGTGAAAGGAGGGGCTGTGCCTCAAAACTACACAGAGAAGCTTGAGACAGATTTGCCCTCCGATGAGAACAGACCGGCTTCTAAAGCACCCACAACTATAATAGGCCTGCTTCTCGCAGGTTCCCAGCTCCTCATCCCCCACAAGGAGATGGAGAGGGGACTGAGCTGGGGACCGCCGGACTCTGCTTCCCACATTGACTGATTAACTAAACGTGGAGGCTGACAAGCTTCTGAAATCCTGAGAGAAGGGGACAGTTTGAAGAAGTTGTGTCTGCTAAACAGGGAGTGCCGAGTGGGTTTGAGAGAAGTTTAGGTCACGGTTCCCTCGAGAACACTGAAAAATTTGACACCACTCAGGGAAATGTAACAAAATCACTATTAGAGCTGAAATGAGATATCCTCAAGATCAGATCCTATCTGATTAACTGCGTTTCTGTATTTTACGCGACATGACCGTGTAATAAAAACATTTAAATAAAACATTTAAAACCATATTATATCTTTCAATTAAAACACCAATTTATGCTGAATTAGGACATGTAATTAAAACAAATGTTAGAATTATTCATATGTTTCACATTATTCCAGGAAAAGATTTACAACTGTTTAGTAGTTTAACGAGCGCATTATTTTTGGTCCCAGCTCATAACTGCAATGAAGAAACGGGGGGGGGGTTTAAATGTCTTTTTCAGCTTGAAAATGGCACACTAACAGAAATAAGAAATGTCTGTGTACATACATATCACAATAATCCCATTATAATGACAACAAAAGTTATCAGGCTGACCTACAGTATCACGTCTGGTCGGCAAACAAAAAAGCTGTATAAAAAAAATAAAAACAAAACTTAAAAACGGGAATCATTTTCAATGCAAACCATTTCTCCTCTCTACACTTTTCAAGATTGCCACATTGTGCTCATGAATGTCACCAAGGTACCCCTACACATTATTTATGAAATAAGCAGCTGTCAAATCCTATTCGTAAATTACAAATAATTTTCAGACACATTCAGTACTTGACAGCTGGTCCTGCTGCAAAACTTTAGCTGTATATTCAGGAACTAAAGGCAATAGACCCACAAGCAAACAGCATGGATTTCTTATTTTTCCCTTGAATGGATATTCCTTTCCAAGCTGCATCCAGCTGAATAGAACAGCACAAATTGGTAGCTGGCACTATGACACCAATTTGCTAAAAAAAAAGATGCATTCAATTGTTTCTAAGAAGGACCTTGATCTGATGCTGTTCCACTCCCTCAGCCAGCACTTTCCATTTCACACCACTAAACTTCTGAAATAGTTTCAAAAGACTGGCTAGATTTCTTTTCTTTATAGCAGGTCTGCTTCTAACAGGTATAATCAGAAAGAAAATATGGCTTTCCCCGTCTGGGATGAGTTACAAATCATTATCTGTGAATGACAAAAAAAGTACAGTGTATAACGATGGTCTTGATGAATATAATATGTTTGCATGTCATTGTGTTTGTGCATACTTAATTAATTCATACATGTATTTTCTATGAAAGTGTTTTATATTTAAAAAATATAAAACGTACAAATGTATCTTTGCAGTGTTTGTAAAAGTAGATCTAACAGCATGATGAAATTTTGAAGTCCCGTATCTGTTAATTTCCATAATTCAATGATGGTTGCTTTCCAGGTGGCTTCAGCAAATTCATGGAGACTTCAGAGCCGTTGGGCGCCTATGCCTGACGGTTTGTTCTACCAGCGGTAACAAGATTGTTCCAGCGTGAAGCTGATTGCAGAATGAGATGTTTGGGCCTCCAAGGCGTCATTAGCAGCCCGACGTAATGATGACAGTATTTCAAGTGCTCTAAGTCTATGAGCTGATCAGTCAGAAGGATGGTATTCCCTCGCATTCGAATCCTGAGCTGCTATTTGCCCATCGTATAAACACACAGATGTTAAAGAGAAAGCCAAAGCTCACGGGAGAAGAACTAAATTCGCCCTATTACTCCAGTGGTTGCTGATGACTAATGGTACTTTTTTAGATGTTTGGCTGGTATGGACCATAGAGAAGACAGAAAAAATTCATGATATGTTTAAAGTGGAATTACAGTTCTATATTTCTCTGTAATGTATCTTTTAAGATGCATGGAATTAAATTAATTGTCCCTCCCCCATCATATTCTGTTATTCTGCATTTTACATGGTCAGTTTTAATCACCCTTCGTTTCATGCATCGATGTTACATACACATTGATTTGTATCGGAAAACTTTACATCTGTCTGTGTTTGGCTGGGTGTTCTGGCCCAGATAAACTAGCCTTTCCTTATTCTCAGTGGCCATTGATCTGAAAACGTAAATTGATTTTGTTTAGACATGTTTTCTGTGTCCAGTAGGATGCAGATTACATATTGAACACTATAGATATTTCACTCTACGTTGGTCGCGCATCGATTTCTGTTTGTTCACTGGCAGCCCTTTAAGCTCCTTTAGGTTTGCACTCATTTTCTGAAAACTCTTGGCTGTTTGCTTATTGAATCCTGTTGACTAGCACAAAGAACAGGAAAGAGAACGACACACCACAAAAGAGAAATCCTATACATAAAGCCATCTGTTGCTGCAAATAATGCATTTCTCCATTTTGATTGTGACCGCTTTAAGGAGACATAATGGACTGATGTCTTCAGAGCCAAAAGTGCGGTATTGTTTTGGATGCAATCTGAACATATTGAATTTCAAATGCCTGTAAGTCAATGGCTGGCCTGATGTTGCCCAACATTTGTAGAAATTCCGGTTCAAACCCTGCCTTTGTACAACTGAGCCTCTTGAGCCGACATGCTATTCATCTGGGTACTTCTGTTCTCCATCCATGATCCAAAAACGTAGTAGAAGTGATGATCCAGAATCAGTATTAGCATCATAGGAGCCAAAATGTGTGTGTGTGTGTGTGTGTGTGTGTGTGTGTGTGTGGAGAAACTGATGGTTGCCCTGCATAAATGAACACGTTTTAAGGCCATGTTGCCATCACCTCACGCTGCTTGCTCATCATTTCGGTCAAATGTTCGAAGGCACGATGCTACTGTTGTAGCAGTTCCCCTTTGTGCAGCTCCTTTTGGTGTTTATGCACGTGCAGGGAAATGGAGCAGTGGCTGATGGGAAGGCATCACAATGATGTAATGTCAAAGGCAGGTCTACAGTGAAGATAATCAAGGGGCAATGGGGGACGGCAAAGGGCTGGTGAGTGAATTACAGCTTTGGACGCTCAGCCTCTCTGACCACCCAGAATAATGCATCGACTAGTTTAGCCTGCCTGAAGGTGGAACCAAAGAGTCTTTAAATTAACACTTCGGGGAGACAAGATTCGTATCCAACTGGGGTGTTTAAGAGCATCTGCATGTTAATCATAGCAACATCGAGACGTGTGAAGGAAAGCATGAAATAGTTATGAGGATTTTTTAAGCATATTTTAAATTTGTTGTGTTATTTTAACACTACTGTTCATCACTGCTTCATGATATCTAAAATAATAAATGCTGACGTAAAGGCAAAATAATATATGACCTTCCTTATCACGCATGAATAGAGTTTAAAGAACATATATTTTATATGGTACATGCACCATTGATTCTGGGGATGTACTGAGTAAAGCACATCTTGGTGACTGACAGAGTAAACATGTTTAATGGGTATTACTAACTGGTGGTGATGGGATAAATGAGGCTTCAAAACCTATGGTGGGTGGGAGTATCCTGGACTGTCCCCAGCATTGATTGATTAGTTCAGGATACTTCTACCCATCACAGGTTTTGAAGCCTCATTCAGCATCAGCATTAATTGGTTAATTCAGGATAATTCCACCCACCACGGGCTTTGAAGCCTTATTTGTCCCATCACAACTAGCAGGTATAGAGCCACAAGCTCCCGCTTGTTAAAGCTCTTCAAGACGATTGTATGCATTGTGTTTTCTTTTATTCAGCAAGTCTGTCAGGCCTGACTAAAGAAAGTCTGAGTTTTTTTTTTACTTTTTTCTTCAACAAAAATATGTGCAAGTCTAATGATCTTTTTAATATTTACAAATTATTCAAAGACTTTAACAAGAATCAAGCTTCTTTTTATCTCCATGCTCTTGCATGAAGCTTAAAATGCCAACTCACCGACAAACTCAAGATCTATAAAATAACAGCAGCCATTCAGTAGCTGCTGAAATGGAACCTCACTTAGATTATATACTCTCAGATGCACATCCAGACTATCTGTTTCAATGTATTAAATTAACATTTTTTCTGCCTAAATATTTGAATAAACAGTTATTCAATGCATCTGAAAGGGCCGAGGTCTTGGGCAGACTCAGTAATCAATTACAATGTTATAACACTCTTGTTGCATCTATTACCTCAGTCTATAAACTTCACTGACCAGTACATTCTCAAAAACACAATGCCGAAAATCTACCGGTGCCATCCACGGACAGGTGTCTTTTCTTTCGCGGCTCGATTTAAAAATAGCACGACGTCACATGCCGCGGTGCCTCGTACATGCAACCCTGCCCAACGCATCCTTATGGATTGGCATGTATGTGCCACACCGAGATCTGTTATCATGCTTCCTCTGTGGGGTGACAAGTGGAACGAGAATGTCTGAATAACGTGTGACTCAGTGGGCGGAACTTCTTTAGAGCTGTGAATTCTGTTCCACCCTGACATTCCGAACCCCCCTCCTGGTGAATATCCGATTTGACACGTGATGCGCTAAAAGGGGCCACGTTAAATCCCAGCATCCTACCTGCCTCACCCTACCTATTCTAGCTCATGTCCGCAATGCGATATGACTGTGATAAATGAACCGTATGAATTTGAAATAATGGGATAATTTCAGGCTACGCCCTTCTCAAACATGCTCCTTAGATGTCAGGCTAGGCCAAATTCTCAAATAGCTACTCTCCTGTGTGCTGTCACAGGCAGGAAGAATTTCAGGACTAATAGGAGAAATGATTGCAGTCTGGCCCCATCTGAATGGAGCGTACGATCGGCGTTTAGCCGTCTCCATTTCCTGTTGTAAGACAATAACTGGCAGGACGCAACACTTTTTTTTCCTCTCCTAAGACTTTAGGAGACTTTATTGTTCTCAGCGCGCCAGACATGTGGAACTCAAGATCAATGTAATTAGCGTTATACTGCGTTCAAGAAGCAGAGATAAAAACTATGACTTCACCACAATGGAAGTGTGTGCTGAAAATGTGCCATGGAATGAATAGGTAATTTATCTGTGCTGTCATATTGCACGGCTGGCTCCATCCTCTCCTGTTCAGAAACACCTACCAAAAAAATATACATACGAGTGCTTCGTTCTAGAGCCACTTCTGATGCTCAGCAATACCTAAGGCTCGCGTGGGCGACACGGACACGTGTGCCGAACGATCTGCACCATCCCGTGAACACCTTTGCCATTAATTTCTGCCTGTTCCTTTTACGATCCTTGATTAGGTTATAAATCAGTTTAAGTGCATGCCCCCAGGCTGTTTGAATAATGTCTCTTGATGGGACAATACTGTGCACCTGAGTCAAACAGGATAAATAGAGTGTTTGCTCCCCAAAGTCTCACGTGGGCAGCTAACGATGCGGGAACATATGTTTGGCCTCTGTGGGGGGACCTCTCCTAATATGACTGAAAAAAAACGTTGGATTGCTGGATGTGTGTCTGTTCCTTATAGACGTGATTAATGCAGCAATCGCCATTACATGTTCCCTGGATTCTACATATGAGAGCATTAAATTCAGCTTCTGCATATGTCCGATGTTGAACAACATACCCGTTTTGTTGTGGCGTTTGGATGTACTAGTGAACATAATCTTTTTTCACACTCGGGGCCCAATACCAAGTATTTCACAATAAGGATCGTTCTCTCTAATAACACGATAGACATTTCTGGAAAATCTTTTCTTTCTGATGCATCTTTTGAGCTGGAAATAGGCCTACTTTAGGCAAATTATTACACAATAGTGAGTTTTCTGCGTCGTCATTAGTGAATCCATAATTGTGAATAAAAAGAAACAAAAAGTGAACAGTGAAAAAAAGCACAGCGGGAAATTAGCACCACAAGAGACGGAGCTTACTTTGTTTCTTTCTTTTTTTTTTTTTTTTTTGCCAGTTATACATTTCCTTCCATGCCTTGGTTTAATTTTCTACAATGGATCAGAAAATGTATGGCCTGTGTTTGTACGCAGCATTTACTGTTATTATAATCGATACCTTTACACGTGACGTACCAATGGCTGCTCGGATTATTGAGCACTTCTGCTGTGCAGCTCAGTGGAAAAACTAATAAACGCAAGATTTCCCAATAGACACACTTCCTGGGAAGGCTCATTATCGTGCTGATATATGGTCATACCTCACTCTGAAAAACCCTAGCGAAAAAAATAATACCTGTGTGACAGTAAAATAGCAGGAAATGATGATAAATTACCTTTATATTAATACCCAAAAAATAGTCTGGGGGCGTAACATTAAGTATCCAAACTGGAAAAAGTGCTGGGAAGGGAGACTAAGAAAGGGAGTGTGGGATCGAAGGGTAAATGTGAAGTTAACCTGATCGTAAAAGTTCAACACAGTTACAATATGAAGGAAACGGGAGCTTGCAGGTGTATGTGTGAATTTGGTCATAACCCACTTGAATTGACCACCAGGCTGCTCCTCTGCAGGTCCCGGTGCCTTACACTCACTACTGTGTCAATGGGCTTGTTTTATTTAGTCACTTTATGTCTCATTGACGTTCTGTAATGTTTCACATCTGTTATTTATGTATGAGGTGCTATATAAAAGCCCCTTGTCTTGGACTGAACCCCATCCTTCCTGCTTTTTGGAGGACGGCATGATGTCGTGAAATGCGACGTGAAACATTGTCCTGATCTGGAGCTTCCTAAACCTTTAAAAATCTCCATCGCCAAGCTGGCACCGTAAATTGAAAAGAGAGTCCTCCACAGTATTTTTTGTATATACCCGGTCTTTAAAGTGGAGGGCGGCCGCAATTTATCAGTTTCTTTTCGCAGAGGCACAGAACACTACCGATACGTGTGTGTGTGTGGATAACGACCACAGCTGGAGAAGAAAGACAAAGGAATGGAGACAGTGAGCATCGACACAAAATGGAAATGTCAACGAGCGAGGCCCCTGAAATATGGAGTTTGTGAGAGGGCACCTCAAATTCAGACAACTATGGAGGACGTGATGAATAGATCCAGAGAATGCTGCAGCTTGCTGCTTTCTGTCGTTTTTATTTTTCATTTACGGAGTGTTTTCCCTGCACGAGGATGTTCACCTGTTATGTAAAGGGGGCGTTATCCAAATATTCAAAATGATAGCAATTATTCTGAATAAACTACCTTATTGTTCTAATACTGAAATACTGTTAATTTTGGTAGACAATGCTTAACCAAATACAATCACCAAAGTGTACGATTTCCAAATCTATAATTTACTCAATAAGGATATCTATTTATGTGGTTTCCTAATGGAATGTATAACCTTAATTTACATTATTAAAAATGTAATGACATGTTTTTTTTTTATTGATAGTGAGCAGTTAATGCTTGTTTCTAAATGATATGGTCAAACTGTTGACCTGTGTTTCCATGATGCATAACTATACATGTCAGTGAAACCAGTATTTAAAGATTTAAAGACCTTGTTCAATCACAGAATCATTTCATCATGATAGGGACACATGATAATGAACATTACTAATAACTCTGTTACCTGCATGCATTATGGCTTTTACTTATTGTTCATGTAAAGCATAACACCAAATAATTATTGATTTTTGGAATTAATTTCCCAGGGGATATCAATATAACTGTTGTTGTCTCAAGATTGTAAAAGGTGGATGTTCTATGGTCTTAGGTCCCCATGTGATGCTGTTAAGACTTTTTTTAGAATCTCACAACTGATAAATCACCCCTTCAGTACAAAAGTCCATCGGGGACCATGGGGACAGATATTGACGATCAGCCTTTTTCAAGGACATGTGGAAATGACCAGTATTTTGGGGGTCTCATTTTATCCTTATTTAAAGCTAATATTATATCATGCCAATGATAGAAACCATATTTATAAATCTGGTCTATGAATGTCCACTTGGGCTTATTAACAGGCTCAAAATAATCATTTAAACCAATTCAAACCGAGATATTTAAGACCTTTTAGTTTACCTATCCAGCATCAGAAGTATTTATAATGGATTGTTTGGTGTTAATGAGCACAATTTCTTAACCTGGGTCAACTCATCTCATCAAATAATGTACAGCAGTATTATAGTTAATTAGTCTTAATGTTAATAGATTGCCAGGACTGACGACTGGTGGCTTCTTCTTTCACATTCACTTTGAGAGATAAATAAGCGTGCATTACTCATTTATCATAGCCTCGGTTCGGCGGAGATGTTACATCAAGGTCCCGACTCACAACGCTCGTTAAAAATTGCACGACGCTAATGGTGCTTTTGCTAAAATATGGGGACGTTAATGCCAACATCCTGGCTCTTTTCCCAACTTGCCTAACTCATGCCGACAGCTTCGTCATCCCTGGCATAATTAGCTAATTAAATCCTTGTCTCTCAACCAAACAACATATGTGGTAACAGACCACACCTGTCCTGATACACTGAGGACATTCTGACCACAGCGTGGTACTTAGCTGAATTACAATCTAGAATCAGGAGTAGCTTTAGAATTTTAATACCAGTGTTTCTTTAATGTTAAAGGCAGATATTAATTAAGTCAATTGTATAATTAAATTTCTCTCTTTTTAAAGTCTGACAATATTAAATTCAATTTATGTTTGCAGTATGCCCTCAGTGATGTATTTTTTCATACATTACCTAAGGAAGAGCAGTGTCCTGAAACTGTATAGCATTTACAGATTGACAAACAGAGTTATAGTTTTACACTAACATAACCACAATTTCCTTGTCTGCCTAAGACTTTTCCACAGTACTGTAAATGTGTAGGCTGTGGGTTGTTAAACCTAGACTTGAGTAAATTGGTTGACGAGTATCGGGTCATCCAGTAACAGCACTGCATCTCAGTTCATGTTTGTGGGGTGAAACGAAGTCCCAGCTGATAGTGTATGTCATCTGTCACCTGTTTCTCGTCCCAGTGTCACCATCGGCTGACTGACAGCACACAGCGATCCCACACACGCTGAGTTTCAAAGCCTTTCTTCTCCACCACCAACACTCTTAGTGTTACAGAGTATATTTGCCGACACTCAGTGGGAATTCCCAGCAGGCGTTAAGTTGACTTCCCACTTACCAGTCCCATTCCCGGCCTGAAGCACCAGCTCAGCATTGGGGAAGCATTGCTTTAAGAAAACTCTCTCAACAAGAGGTATTGGGTTCAGGTTCTGCATCGTTGGAAATGGCCAAAGCAACATGACTTGATTTGGCGTCTGGTGCTCATTGTAAAGAGTTAATATGGTGATCAAGTGCCATCCCATCAACACACCCTGTCACGTTACCGGCATGGTGGTTTTTCATTATAGACTATCCTAAATTCACCTTGATGCATTCTGCTTGGGGTCCAGTTTATTTTCTAGCTTATTGCTCGCTGAATAGTGGTCTGACAAATGGATGTTATGAATTCCTTTTCTTATTATTTCATTTTTTCTGTATGATCAATTGCAGCAAAACCAAAGGAAAAGTGTGCTGCCAAGACAATAATTAAAACAAAAACCACTAAACAGCATCACAGACTCAGAGGACAAGGATAATTATGGCATGCCAATGCTCAGAATCAAAGCAATCCAGAAAATGAGATAATGAAATTCTTTTAGGACATATTTAAGGGAAGAAGAATTATCTACATTCCTTTGGGTCATGCTTGCCTGAGGTGGCCTACAATAAGATGTTTTTATTGCATTACATATACTTCAGTAAAACTTGGACAAATTAATGCTTTACTGCTCATTTTCCTCTAACAATGCTTTTCGCTTTCATGCAAATGTATATGCAATGGAGGATATGTATTGTTTAGCTCGACCACGCCGCGTTTCATCCTCGCTGCCTGACTGCGATCACATCACCCCTTTAACCGATCAAACACAAGTGTAACATTTTCTATATGAGGAAAGAGGTAAGACACTGTAGAAGCAACAGGTGAGATGTGGAGGTGATGACACGTGGCTCAGAGAAGCGAAACCCTGGCCTCACACACGTTTGATGCTTAACGCAGGAATAAAAACATAGTGGTAAACTCCTGCACCACATTTATGCATGCAGATTGTACAGAAGCAGGATACAGCCTCTCAGTTTTTAGTGTCGTTTTTGGAAAACAAACTCAACAAAAGTTCTTATTAATCTCTTACTTAGTTTGATCGTTAAAGCTATGAGAATTGGATGCTTTGGAGCATTTTATATGTTACATTCTTGAAAAATGGCAGCGGTGCGTTTACTTGCCTTGATTGCATAATTTTAATGTGACTGATGCCTTCATTTTTAAATACATTTATGAACATTCATATGAATTAAACTTTTCTGTAGATATGTTTTTTATTGGTATTCAAATAAGAATATAGGCTTCAGCCACCTTCCCCAGAACAAATGTTATATTTTGTAGTTTAATGCTGAAGTAGTTTGTTGAATAATAATGTCATTTTATATCTTATATTTCATATTGTTGATTTTTTTCCAATACATTAATGTGAGTACTGCCTCTGACAGCCAGAAATTGAAGAAGCAGGACTGGAAGAGTATTGATGTATGCAAACTTTTTACAAATACATACATTTAATCTCATATATACGTGAGTATATGAGACTGGTCATCAAATGAACCGAACTTTCACTTGAAGCACAAGTGACCAGACTGAAGCTGTCTTATTTTGGGTATATCAATAGAAGACCTGGAGCGCTGGAATGACCCGTAATGCTTGAAAAAGTTAAATGTCACCAGCAACAAGACTGATGGATCCAGTCATCACAACAACAAACATGCCTCTGAGAAGCCAGAAGACTTGAAGAGAACACAGAATGTTCTGGAGGAAAGTCAACTACAGTATATGATCCCCAGGAGTCAACATCAACTTCACAGCAGATAATGATAATAATTTGAGTCAGGCTCTTGACTACACCTGACCTTGGCTATCATCCCGTTCTCTTATGATAAGCACGCCTTACCGTTTACAGTCAGGTTCGTAGCTGTCTTGATTGATTTTTCACCAGTCTGTCTGCCACCAAAGTTGTCATCGTGGTTCTTCTGACTGCTACAAACAGTGACATTCGGTGACACCATGTGAAATGTGCTTCTTAAATAAACTTATTGCAATTGGAGCATGGATGTATTTAAGCATTATGCATTTGTAGCATTTTTTGAGTGCAGCACTAAATTTATCTTTCCTGACAGTTTTAAGATAAAAGGCCACCAATATATCCTTATAACACATGAAATATCGCTTATGGTTTATTTTATTTTTTGGAACACTTTAATGATATATATCCCCATATATCCCTTTTCCTTTCCCCTTTTCTATATATATATAGGATATAATGTGCTACATATATTTAGTTATAAAAAGTTTTTTGCTTTCTGTTCTAAAGCTTTCTGGACCCAATTTCCAGATATTCCGTTGCATTTTTGCAATCCCGAGTTCGATCACTCCCTGGGCATCTTGTTGCACCACAGAGACACAGAACTGCATAGCAAGAAATTTGAAAAGCTTTGAGGGAAAACAAAAGTGTAAAGCAGGGGTGGCCAACGAGAGGCCCGTGTTCAGGGGAACATGAGGGGAGGCCCCCCCCGCCCACCATGGTCACACAATCTTCTGTGATTTCCTCTCCAATACACCACCCGTTTGCACACTTCTTTCATGATTCCCCCCCACGACTTGCATCATTCTGAATTCCACCTTTGTGGCCACCTCTGATTAAAGCTATCCATGCAAATCAATACCAAGCCTACATTATCAAATTAAAGCTTGCGGCAGATGAAACCTTCAATGACAGTATAGCAGCCATTTGCAACTAACATTCAACAACCATGTACTTCAAAATACGACCCAATATCCCTGGCAAACATTCAGCTGGACCAGAGTAAAGCATCAGACAGGAGCAGTGACGTACCTCCAGCTGTTTATCATTAATGCCACTGAGTCAGACTCATACTGTACATACACTGTCCCAGTGGCCTTTAAGGCATCTTCATACGTTGCTTCAGCTCCTGCATTATGTTCCCTTGTCTTAAAAGAGAATCTAGTGGAGTTTGAAACCCTTTATCTGAAGTATCTATTATCCCTGAGTTTATCCTACTTACCAGACCTGTAGAAGAAAGACCCAAATAAGTCCAATACTAAACAAAGACTAAGAGGAAGTGCCTAGCAGAGCTGGAAAACTCATAAAGACATTGCTGAAGGCCTTTTTCATGTACAAGCTTATTTCTCACAAACCAGCACGTTCCATCTCATGTCTTCCCATCCATTCCAGCACACTGTAGGTGAATAATGACTGTGAAAAAGAGCTTGTAACATCCATATGGAGCTTGAGATTGTATTCCATCCCCTAGCTTCCCTGTAGGTAACGGCTCACTATAAGTTTGCTGTGAGCGTCGTCGACGGAGGGGGCTGCACCCGGCGAGAAGCTACTGCTGAAACATGTACCCTTTGAACTCCAGACTCACAAACACAGAGCCCTTCGCATTTCAGTATGGGGGCTACATTACAGGGCCTGAGAGATGATTCTGTTTTATGGTTTACTAAAATAAAAGGATGCCCCACCATAACAAGGTTGTTTTCAAAAAGGCAAGCCTTTTCCATTAACGGGTTCTCTGTAAGGGTACAGCTAGGCACGCCCCAGGGACTTGCAAAACGCCAGCCGTCTACCTGGTTCCAAGTAGTGTAGGATTGCAAAAGCATGGCTTTGGGTGGAATGAATTATCCGCGTTAGATCAAAGCAGACAAGCTAACTCCGCTACATGGAGATTTGGGGAGGCTGAGACAGGCGTGGTGGGCCTTTGAGTGTCAATATTATTCTTCCAGCCTGTCAATGACAGATCGAAGGGAGGTGAAAACATAGGGGGCATTCTCAAGAGTGTAGAGGGACTGCGTCAATCTATTTATTAGGTTCTTCTTGACATAAATCGAGTATGTTATGCAATAACAGAGTTACAGTAATATATTCCGGGACTTTTTAATTCCGCTGCACAAAGCAAAATCCTGTCTGCACAGCCTACACATTTATTCAGGAGATTCCTATGCTCAGTATATTAAAGCCAAACCAAACTTATTGATTAATTATTTACTAGGCCAAAAAAAGCAGCACTGGGTGAAAACAAGAGCAAAATTGAATTGTTGAACTTCTGAAATCTAGCTGCATTCCAGTTTTAAGGAGGGATTTTTTTACGTGTGATCACAGCTGAACACTCGAGTGCTGAAAAGTGATGAAAATATATTATAATATTTATAAGACTTCCCTTATTTTCCGTTTACGTGTCTTGAGCTACGTTTGGAAGATTATACGTAGTTAATGATTGTTTTACATTGTTTAAGCTCAGTATTGGGTTAAGGTTACTGCAGGATATTTCTTTGTGCTGTTTGGCTACCTGTAGACCTAAAACCGCTAGTAAGCTAACTGACTAAATGATTACCTCACTTACTGGGCTCCGGGGCACAGGTATTCAGACTGAACAGGACTAGCTGTGGTGCCCTAGGAATTTTGAGAATAACAGTGTCATTCGACCAGTGACAATTGTGTGTTTCTTAATCTAACGTGCAAATAGTTTTAGAATAATATATTGTGATGCGCAGAGCTAATTGTTTTTGGTTCCTTATGTGATACTGTTATCAAGCCAACATATCAAAACCAGATCAGTGCTCTTAGCAGCGGGTATTAAACAAGCGTTACCTCAGAAATATCATTATCATGTGTAGATTCTATAGTAAAAACACACGTAGAGGTTTAAAAAATGAATATAACATGTAACAGCCTGGTTAAACTAGTTTTTGTCCAATATGATGAAAACCTTTCTGTGCTTGAAGCTAACACACTAACTCATAGTATGTTTAGCAAAATGAAAGTTTGGGATTTAAAAACTGCAAAATATTGCTGAATGTTCACAAAACGTGTCATTTTTCTGTGCTGTTTTTGCAGCCACTATCCTTGACCTTGTTGTTTGGTCTTATGAGCTGGTGTTGAGTAGCTATCTTTGAATTTAAATTTCTGTACCATAACTTCTAAACAACCTTCAAGTTCTTCGAACACATAAAATTAGATTCTATCGTCTGAATAATGCATCGCCAGAACTGGAGCTGATAGGCTTAAAATGGAAGCTGCATGCTCATTACTGTTTTGATGTTCACACGATGTTTAAGATATAACAAGGTGTTGGGACAAGGACACATTTCCTGTGTGGCAGAATTTTATTTGCATTAAAAACAAATTAATAGCACATGAGAATATGAGTACACTATTTATAACTTCCCAAATAAAAGACACGTAAGTATTGGAAGGGTGTGACCTTTACTGGAAGTCGCTGTTTCCACACAAGGTTCGATTCTCTGTTAATTAATCAGCTGAAGTTCCATGATACTTAATGTGTGCAAAACAATGCTAAGCTGGCTCATTTGCCAGTATTTCAACTATGACTGGTAGAAAAAGAATGCTCATTGACTCCCGATGAGAAGAGAAATATTTGGGGCCTGATTGGTCGACTTGAAGAAGACTTATTGGTCATTTTCAACGGAAGTCAGAAGCTTCGGTAGTGTTGATATGACTATCTAAGGAAAATACAGCTCATCAGCTATAGCAAGTGGAAGATCAATACTGCATGTCTACCATTGTGCCACACGTTTGGTTTGACATTTATGACAAAACAGAATAAGTGAGTTTTAGAATCTGTTGAATATAATCAGGAATAGCCTGCCAGACTTCATAGAAAGGGATGCTTTAGTCAGGATCCAGTTCATAAATCCTTTAGTATATCTAGCAAAAGGAATTCATGAATAAGGTGGTACAAAGAACAAAAACAGTGGTATAATCACTATGGGTGGGGAGAACATGTGGTCAAATTAGCTATTATTCACTGAAACAGTACATCGGAATAACAGATTCAGTAGTGGTTTGCCATCTGTTGACTGTATTGAAACATGGGCTTCCCCTTGAGTTGTGTAGGTCTACACAGTTTCTCATAAAGTCATCCTCAGTGAAAACGTGAAGAATGTCCATCCTTGAGAGCTAATGGAGAAGCGACAGTGACACCATTTCCACCACCACGGAGGAACATGGAAGAATTTCCCAGGGAAGAATGGAATCTTATGCCTCCATTAGCTCGGACATATAGAGAATCACACAACACGCAGTGAAGTTGTTAGCCAATGGTGAGCTGCATATTATGTTAGTCTATCTCTTATTTTGACAGTTACCTCAATACATGTACAGTATATTTATATGTGTAAAGGGAATAAGAGCCTAATACTTGGGCCACTATTAACTACCAAATAATGGTTAAATAATTTAAATGTGGTTCTTTCTCTCCAACATGCAGTTATAAGCTAGCCAAAATTTGTTAACGTTCTGTAGCTGCTTCAGTATCAAACAGAGAGATTTTTAAGACTGGCAAACACAGCTCTGGTCAAATCAACCGTCGCAGTTTGTGGTTTGCCTATGAGGGAAAAATCTGCACAAATCATGGTGCATTGCACTTGGAGAAGCATTGGCAATGCCAAAATCCGCAGCTCATTTTTGCCCGTCACTGGGCAGCCGATTTTGCCCAAGGCCCCATTTTATGTCTGGTGGTTTTGAGAAAAGCGGGCCATTTAAACGAATGGAGTAGGGGCAAATCACCAGTGGGGTTGTAAAACCAGACCTTAAGGGTAATAAAGTGTTATGGACAGTGCAGTGACACTGATGTGTTTACGGCAGACGAAGTGGGTAATTGTTTCCAGGCCAAAAATGCCCATCCTCTCACACTATTTTACACCTGGGGGTAATTTCCATACGACGTGCTTCCCATTTCCAGTTACATCACTTCCTGCCATATCTCCATGAGTATCTGCAGACTGGCCTTGGAAATGAGCCACTCCTTAGACATCGCAAAGCTATATAGATACATGTTACCTTCATTCGTCTTTGGGATCATTTGCTTAACTGTGTCAGTAACAATCTACGAGTAATGAAAAAATATATTAAATTAATTCAATCGGTTGTACTTAATTTAGGAAGAAACCTATAAAATTTGCACTGTGCAGATTCTGCTCATTTCCCTACGACTTTTTAATTCACTGATCTAAGGTTTCTGTGAGCATTTAATTTTTTTGATTTACTAATTTACTGCAACACTTTTTTGTCCTATTCCCCCTCATATGAATTAAATCCTAGTGCAATAAACTGCAGATGGAATGGTGGTTTGGTAGGTGGTCCAGTTGCCTCACACTTCCAGGGTTACAGGTTCAATTCCAGCCTCTGCTCTGTGTATATGGAGGCTGCTGTGTGGGTGTCCTCCCACAGGCCGAATTAGACTATTTCCTGTCTCCTCCCACAGGCCCAGTTAGACTATTTCCTGTCTCCTCCCACAGGCCCAGTTAGACTATTTCCTGTCTCCTCCCACAGGCTGAGTTAGGCTATTTCCTGTCTCCTCCCACAGGCCGAGTTAGGCTATTTCCTGTCTCCTCCCACAGGCTGAGTTAGGTGTGTTTAAATTGCTCACGTGCATGCAAGTATGTGTCCTGCTATGGACTGGCATCCCAGGTTGTACCCAAACCTTGTGCACCATCCTATAAGGTATTGACTTAGTGCCCCCCCACTAATCCATTAAAACTAGCCTAAAAATTATTGGATTCTACAAATCCTGTCACTACTCTGTGAGATTTGGACAACAGCATTCCTGTAAGAATGACTGAAATATTACTCAATCAATTATGCAGAAGTCTCAAGGAAGATCTTGCTGATCCAAATAAGGAGCTATTTTATATTTTGGCAACTCAGCACCTTGAGCAAACAATGGACTGAAGAATGTACAGTATATTTATTCATCTAAAAATGTGTAAATTGTCTTTGTAATGGATACTTCTCTAAAAAAATAAGACAGTAAGTGTCATGCATTGTGATGACAGAGTGCTAAAACTTACAGTATAGCTTCATATTCTGTCAGGAGATGCATTTTTCTTTATTCCCTCGATTGCTTCTTCAGGGCTTCCTTTTGCTGACTGACCTTTATGTATGTGGGCTTGGATGAACCATCTGTAGATGCTTCTGAGGAGCAGCTATTGTTATAACGATGCGATTCTAGAAAGAATTAAAGTTATTAATCAATCAAAAGTGAGGCAAAAATGTTTCTTTTTTGTTTTACCGTAGCTGTGTTTCGAAATCTTGCCTGTATGTCATGTGAACTCGTATAGCACTCATGGTGTTAAGCCATTACCTAGGTGATTGTTTTGTGCCATGCCCTCACCCAGCCAGCCACGCCCACCGCGCTCTTGCTCCTCCTCCCCAGAATATCAACCCAGCTGAGCTTTGTTAGACTTTTCTAATAAAAGCTCTGTAGCTTTTAGAATCAGAATATCTTTATTGTCATTGTAACGAGTACAACGAAATTAAGTGCAGTCTGTGTCCGAGAGATTTAGAAAGGAAAATAAATAAGGAGAAATATATAAATAAGGAAATATAAAATATGGGAGATAGCATATGTACACAAAATATCAAAATATGAATTGTAGTGTAAAATGAGGTAGGTAAAATGAGGTAGGTAGACCACAGTCCATCTGCATGGAACATATTGCACGAGTCCTTATTGCACAAGCATCTGGATAGATGCATGCATGCATGCATGCTGGATTTATGCATGCATGGAATTAATATCTTGCATACATATGTAGGAATGTGTGTGGCAGGAGTGGAGTTTGGGTTGAACCCTGGCCTTTTCCTTTAAGGCAATCATGTGTGTCCCCTTAGTCACATCTCTACATTAGTATGATATATCAGTAGACATGAAAATCTGAATGTTAATTAAACGCAATGACCAAAAAACAAGGTGTGAAATTGTTTAAGGTAGAACGGGCCAACACGTACAAAGTGTTAATACAATTTTTACCGTCAAGATTTTTTTTTTCCCCCAAAACACAACAAGCTTCACAAACTGTAAACAGGCGAAAAGTTTGTTCAAAATCTGGGAGGAATTCAAGCATGAACTAACAGCCAGATGACAACATCCCCTCCTGCCCCTCATTGTTCCCATTAGGTTAAGCTATGCGTATAATAATAGGAAATCCCTGCTACATAAAAACAAGTATACATACATAATTTAGCGACGGTGATAAACTCTCAAGATGCCGCCAGTAGTAAATTGTCTGTATGAGAAACACACCTGAAAGCTGCCTTAAGCACTAAAGTATTTCTCTTGTCTCAAATTCCCATTCCATCTCTCTGAGCACAATCCACATTATATGTAAATTGTGTGGGAAAAATGAAAAGGCAATGATAAGCTATCAACATGGTAAATCATGCAGATTATTTTGATATCTTTCTGTCATTAGGCTTCGCCTATGTATAATGATCCATTGTAATGATAAATGTGCTTCAGTTTCTCAGGGGCCATTACAAATGCATTATCTGTACAATTGCAAGCTTTTGGTCTGGAAACAAGTTACGAGGTAAAACTGATCCTGTGTCAGTTTGTAAGGTTCTACGCACATCCAAGCTTGTCACACCCAAAAGACAATCTAACCAATTTATCATCATGAACAACTGTGTCTGGGAGTGCCCTGCCAATATAATGTTAAACTCAGAACGCAAGTAAAGACCTCACCTGTTATGTGCATCAAGTTGGTGCTTTGCAAATAGATGCTAATTAGGTGTTACCTGTTTCTTAGGGGAAAAAAAAGCATTATGCTAAACGTAAATAGCATAACTGACACTGGTGAAAATATGACATTTTATCATTCTTGCATGCTTATATGCATGCTGTCTACATTGAAAGATGCTGGCTGGATTAAACTCAGTGTGTCATTTTGATGGAGTGCTGGTAATGAAGGACAGATCTCCATGTTAGGCTGAAATCTGACAACTTAATGATCTGTTAGCTGGCTTGGATTTTTATCATTTTATTACAAGTTTAGCTTTGCAGTTTTCTCAATATATACTCGAATATACAGGGAATACATTTAAAGCATAAATAAAAAGAAAAATGATAGAGGACAAGAAGTCAGTTTATATCAGCAACATATGGGAGCAACAACAGTTCTTAGGTGAGCGGAATAGGGTCATATTGCATCAACAAGAAGGGCCCCCTGATTCTAACATGTTACAGAGTAACAAGAGGGTAATTACTTTTAAGTGTATATATCTAATAGGGCATGTAATATAATTTACACCAGCCTGCCTCCAATTATAATGCCCTTCCAAATGAGCAATGATATACTTTATTTTAAACATGCACTATAATATTGCTGCCAGATTTGCCATGCCTGCTGAAAAAAAAAATCATTAAGAACCATTACAGAACCATTAAAATCCTGTAATGGTTTTTAATGGTTTTTAATGGTACTTGTGGCTTCCTGATGGATTTATTTCATAACTCTAATGGTTTTTAATGATTTTTTTTTTTTTTTTTAGCTGGGATAGCACTGATGTTTGTATGCTATGTTACAAAACCACATCATAGGTTCATTGAGGGAACATTATTTATTTGTTTATTTATGTATTTGCTATAAAAATAAAAGCTCACTGGTCTCACATCACTGGTTTTCATCTTGTTTATCATTTCCAACTGAAGCAGCCAGATTCTAATGCCTCCCTGACCGGAATGCATGCTAAATTAAACACCACAGCATCAATAAATACACCTTGTCATTAAGTCAAGGAGGTTTCATAAATATCATGCGGCCATTTTCCTGTGCCTGTAGCTGCCAGTGCAGCATTTCCATCTCGTGGCAACAGAATTACATACATCAGCATTTTGTTCCTCGACGTCTTAAGCCGTCTTACAGCCGTTTTAATTAGCAAGCGCTTCTCACATGCTAGTGCTATATGGGTATTTGTGATGGCCAGTTTGTGGAGTTGGTGATCACAAACTAAATGGCTTTCATAGTTTTAGTGTGGCCCTCAAACAGACTCTCGTGAAGAGCATTTTATATTAGTACCACTTGGGGCCAGTATTTGTAGGTGGTCAAGTGCTCATTGAAGATGTCAAGCTGATTCCATTTTGAAAAAAAAAATTGCTCTTCAAAGATAAAATATGAGACCAGAATTTCACAAATAACTTTAATTACACTGGCGAACAAAAATTTTCAATCAAACTATATGACAGTGTAAAAATTGTGCTCTGGGGTTACAATATGCATTACACCTCTGGAAATGGAGGTGAGAAAAATTGCAAGGACCTCTAATGTAAAACAGACTTCCAGTTTTATGTTTAAATGGCAAATATCAAACATAAATGAAATAATGCATTTCTCCATTTCATTCCAAAAATGTATTTGTAATGTTAGGTGTGAAGACAATTTTCTCAGACTTTTTATGCCCTTTAAATTTAAAATGATGTATCTCAGTTGACACCCATTTCTCTACTGCAAGGTCACAATGAGTAAGGAGACATGATCTTAGAATCCATGGGGTTAGGTACATGCTGTGGGAGACCTCACTTCAGTTAAACTGTAGATCTGTGGCCTGTGAGGCGAAACCAGAGCCCTTTGGAGAGGAGCTATGCAAACACAGGACAAACATGCAAAACCCTCCATGTATAAAGCAGGGGCCGATCTTGAACCCACAACTCTGGAAGTATGAGTAGACGAATTAACATTACAGGTTTACAAAACCCTTCCTTATGTTTTACAGTGTTTTGAGCATACCAGTGGCCTGTGAACTCCTGCCAGTATGAATGCAATTGGGAAAGTAGTATATATTTATTTGACAGCCGTAAGGCTATAGTGTAGGCAACGTTGATTTGACCAGATAGCCACCTAAACTGTAATCCTTTAGAATCTCTATTACAGAAGTTCTCCGTCTGATCCATCTTTGCAGTTAAGGACAAGAACACTGCTTTAAGCTTGGCCTTGACCCTGCTTTTCACTTTAAAGTGGGGTTGTTTATAACCGTCGTGTTAGAGGGCTACCAGTATTAGCGTCATTCGTCATCATTACTGAACACTGGTGCTTTTTCCAGCCTTATAGGGACCTCGGCACTGTGCATGCCGAGCCATCTCACATTTAGACTAAAATACAGGTCTAACCTTTAATTATCTGTTCTGTTTTCTATGAGAAAATGCTGCCCTGTAAAATGTTAGTAGGAAATATGCATCAGCCTTTCATATTGGTTAAACAAAAATAATGATTTGGATGGTCTGCATTGTGTCCGTTCAGATTTAAGTACAAAAGAAGCCCTGGAAAATCCTTATTAACCTGTATTTTTTACAAGGTCCTTACAGCTGGCTCTCGTCACCAGAGGTAATTACAAGGGTTTATGCTTTTATATAAACTCTGACCAAATAGTTTCTGCTTTTTAGTTCAGGCTGTGCTGCTGAACACCATGCACTTGAAATAGTTTCAATAGAGGAAAAAAAAAAATCAATTACTTATTTTGGCTTGGCTTTCTGCCTTTTTGTTTGTTTATTTATTTTTCCCAAATGTGATATTTCTACAAATGCATTGAGGAATATATTTTAAAATTCATAACCGACTTGTACCACCACTTCCTGAACTGACAAAGAACACGGGTCACCAGAAGTTGGACTTGAATAAGGGGAGCAACCAGCCCAGAGACCAATTTCAGTAAAGTAAGCAATTAACATTTGTACTCCATAGGGTCCTTTCACAAACAATTGATCTCGCTGCAGAGAAACAACTGGAGACTGCAACAAGTTGTGTGGCATGTCCTTGTCTTTAACCTTCGTGTAAAATTAATTATTTTCAATCGTTAACCTCGCTTTGTGTGCCATTTATGTTAACATTTGCAGCAGGCCTGGAGAAGGGCGATAGACACTGGCATTGCATAACAGGAAACCTGATTCATTGTGAATCTGCTTAGCGTCTGATGCAGATCAAAGATGCAAAATGGTACGTAGCGTGGGACGACAGAAGGCACGGTAAGGGCACCAGGCTGATTTAGGGAGTTTCCATGGCAATTGATCACCAGCCCAACTCCAACCACGCACCCCTGTTAATGAAACCCAGCAGGCACTAATTGGACTAATTGCCTAGTTCCAGTGTTTATAAGGTCCTCTAGTTGGGTCCTGGAGATTTTAAGAAGTGGTGAAGTGCTTTATTGTAGCAATGGCAGAAATGGGGTTTTTGAGCGATTGAAAGAATTGCGTTGAGAAAAGTTTTGGTATTTCAAAATTCTGCTTTGAATTTACTATCATTGCTTTATAATGTGGCACTGCTTAAAGCAGTTTTCTTTCTATTCTCCTCTTCTCTGTCCCAAATTGCCTACCACGGTAAATGCTATGTTGAATAAACGTCTTCATCCTATATATAGTATATCTGGCGCGTTACTTAGGTTGGGGAGAAAGCATGAAGTATAGCTGCTAAACCCCATGATGTTGTAATTGCTAAGACCACCTCTAAAAGACTGGAACGTCGTGGTCCGTTCCGTTAAAGGCGTAATGCGAATTGTGTGTAGCACCGTTTCCTTTAGAAGGTTATGCAAAATGAATGACGGAAGCTCTCAAGTGTGAGCAGGTGGGGACGTATTCATATAGCGACTCGTATATTAAAAACGGTAGACAAGGTTGTTAGCTTGCCTGTTAGCACTGGTGGGCGGGTGATATTTTTTCTTGCATATTTTAGATACCCTGCCCTCCTATGCCAATCGGCGTCCAAATGTGTGGGAATTTTTGGCTGAAGCCACGGCAGACGGCGGCAGCTGTGGGATGGCGACCCCTTGAGGCAGGAGAGGGATACTCTGGTGTATTTTTAAACATTTCGTCGCGCTCTGCTGTCCGTTTGTGTGCGATGTGTGCGAATGGCGTTCGGTGGGAATTTAGCATCGAAGCTGTATTCCATTTATTGACATTCCTATCAGTCCACATGTAACTATGGGGCAAAAAATACAGCAAGTAATGGTGGGTTGAGGAAAACCAACATTAAGTCTTTGGTTAATGACTGCATGCAATCACAAATAAGGATGTTTCAATTCTAATGGCTGAGACCATTTCAAGATCTGAAGATGGGTCTTTGGGTGCAATGAGGTGTTATGTGTGGTAGGCAATCCAGAGAATGACGGCACGTAATAGCCTCCAGAACCTATAATCGTGTTTTGGGACCTTGGCTCGAAGGCATCCCATAATATGATATAAACCATATTTGGTGGTCTATAAGAAAATGGGAATATGGGTCATGATGGGCTCTAAATGTAACACTAAAATGAAGTTGGGCTCCTCACAAAACCTTTAACCATAATATGACAATTCCTGTAGGATGGGATGCTTATTTTTATTGCTACGATTTACAGTATCTAGAATTCTGGCGAGTCAATGTACAAAATAGTAAGTTTGAGCATGTAATTCAGAAGAACTGCGTAATTTGACAAAACTGCTTGAGCTGAAACTGTTGTAGTATTTATACTGTAGATAATTCAACTTAATCTTTAACTATAGTGATCATGTAGTTAACTGTTGTGCTTCTGTATATTCTTGTCATTCAGATCATAAATAAACCTCTTAAATCATGCAGCTTGAACAGTGACCCCTTACGACACAGCGGAGAGCCAATTTTTTCCAGAAATCCGCTATGTGCAGGCGCTGAAATGTAGATTACAAATTGCAATTTCTTGTATGTATTTCGAGTAGAGTTAAATTAGAGCTTTAGGCCACGCCATGTGTTCCGATACAAATTATACACTACACAAAGAGGGGAAAAGCAAATATTCATGTCGTTTTCGCGTATTTTGAATGGCAAGCGGAAACCGAGAAAGGCTACAACTCCTGGAGTGGTTCCCAGCCACTATCCGATGGATTTTCAAAACGCATATCAGCAGCTCACTTCCGCTCTAAAAGATGCTTTAAGTAATTATTAGGCGTATTAGCATCGAGGTGTGCGCGTGGCGATCCAGCTTATCGCATTTGTACAGCAGCTTGAGAGGTTGCTGCCCCCTATCGATTGTCTAGGGATCGAATTCATAGAAGCTGGTCCGGATCTGCCTGGGAGAGGCATGACCTCAATGAGAACTTCGTACAGTAAATGTGATCATTCGTGTGGATCGTGTAAGCGTGCCCCTCTAGAAGACATTTAGTCATCATGTGCCAGAAGAAGTAACGTGGTTATTGTTTGAAATACTCATGTTTCTTTTTTCAAAGAGAGAACAGAAATACTGTATATCACGTGCATTCATTACAGTTCATTTAGAGTTTTGTACACACACATCACTCAAATGCCTTTTGAAGATGGTAGTTATGCGTGAAATGAATCTGAAAGTGTTCCGAGCACTGAAGGCAACTCAGATGTGGAAAGTCAGTCACACACTGAAATCAAACCTAGTTAAACCGCACTCATAAAAGTTGGATGAAACTTTCATTGGCTTTAAATGTCAAAAAATAAAAAAGCTCAAAATGTTTAAGTTATAAATGGCAGGGATTAGTAAGAACCAGAAATCAGAACGTGAGCTTTTTGAATCATGAGATTTTAGATAACTGGCATATCCTTGCTTTGAATTCATCTGAAGAAGGAGAAGAGAAAAGAAAAATGTCATTGACAATATATCATATGAAGGTACAAATGTGTGGCACTTGAAGGTAAATAACAAACGGGGTAGATTCCCCTCTGTGGTGAAGGCATGGCATGTTGAAACTGGTGTCACTTCCCCAAATTAGCCAGGATAAGCTGAATTAACATGAAGGAGTGGGTCTCTGATCACTTATAACACCTGGTTTGCTCCTGAATAATTTACTTCTAAGTGAAATAGGCAGTGCTGCTCATGAGTTTCTGGCAACATCTTCCATTCGAAGGTGATTTGGGTTTTTACCCAGGGATAATTTGTTCTGCTTATCCATTGCAGTGAACGTCAAATCCTGGCATCTAACTGTGGGTCTGCAAGGATCCTTAACAAATTAGTTCTTGGAATTATTCTTTAAGACTGAAAACCTAGTTTCAGGCCTCAAATCTCTCTTTTAAAGAACCTGTGGAACTCTACCTGTAAAGCTGTTGTTTCTGTCCATTTCTCCACAAAAAAAACAAGATTAAAATGAGGCTTTTAATCTCACAGTGGGTGGCTTCATAAAGAAATATTTATATGTAGACTAGACGTAGCCTGAATCAAACTTAAATAAAATGTGTATGTGCAGTTTTTTTATGAAGTGAGTACCAATCACTTTTTCTTATCAAGTGTTACATACAGTTCATAGATGACTTGCCTACATATAATACCATACATTAAATATTGATATATGGACATAAGCAACAATTTTCATATGGTTTAACCCCGTGCAATAAAAATGCATAATCTACAAAGGTTAATGCCCTTATATATAGTCATTTTTAAAAGACTCTTCTTGCAATTTGACTATGATTTATGAATGGTATTAACATTAACCATTTTAGAAGCAAAAGATCACTTTGAACACATATGTATATACAACTGCAACCCTGTGATGGATGGATGACGTGTTACAATTGATTATTAATATTTAATGGTAAGCAGTGCTACATTAAGTTCATTCACAGCATGTACTCCTGTCATTTCTTTTCAACTTGCTCTAAAGATATTAGATTTGAAACCACTTCTTAATACTTCTTGGTATCTGCTGAGATCTGTGAAAAAGTCCCTGACAAATTCAGGTATCCCTTATCGGCAACCTATTTCATTACTTCCAGTAAATGCTCATTGCATTCTGGGTAACCAATAGTACATTCTTAGTATACTGTACAGCTATATAGACGTAGTCAGTGAGGACAGCGGGGTTTAAACAAGTAGTAGAGCGAGCTTTTTTTTTTTTACTGCAGAATTGAAAAACAACAGGCAATAAACCCTGGGGCTCAGAGTATCATGTCAAATGGTTAGAACCCTAACAAACACAGCACTTCTCAAATCACTCCTCATCTACCACCCAGTTAGGCCTTCTGCAATCAAAGAGCCCTCAGACCAAACTTGTCTGACTACATTCGCTGCCATGTGTTTACATAGCACCATGGAAGCAGGAAAAGGCAAGATGCCACTGATTTTTCCCAGTCTCCAAGCAAAACATCTCCTCTCCTGTCTAGATGTCTTCTTTAAAGTCTGCATGCAGTACTACTTGGAATGTACTTCATACAGTCGTCTATATGTGTGTACAAGACTTTCATCTATCCCTGTTTGGTGCATTGACATAAAATTTCATGCTTAATGCTTTAGACTAAAACAGAGTGGAAGTACCTGTCTGTAGGCCGAAACGAAGTATTTTTAACATGCAGAATTAAAATATGCGCGCAGGTCTGCATAAGATAAAGCAGTTTAGAAAACGGATGGATGGATTATTTAGCAATTAGATTTATTGCTGTCACGCTGACAAATGACCAAAATCCGTTACTAAATGTTATTGTTGTTGTTATTTTATTGTTTTTTTTTGTTTTTATTGTTGTATTGTCGTTGTTGCTTCCACATATATGCATTACACTTTCGTTTATTAAACACCAAATTCAGTTCTTGCTAAAACGGACTTAAGATATCAGAGCACTGGCCAGCTTGTGAAATTGATGGAGATGTGTAAAACTTTTTTCTTCCCATTCAAGCGGCAAAGGCACATTTGTTTTCCAGCTGAGCCCTGCACTCACTACAGGCTGAACAGGCTGTAACACCTTCCCATTTCAGTGCTCACAAGTTAAGTTTGCCGATACTCTGAAGCTGGCCGCCTCACACTGCTGACAATATGTGAAGAAACACCGACATACAAGACTCTTATTTCGTTATGGTAATATTCTTTGGCAGGTGGGACTCTTGTGCACTGTCAATCACCGCCTGGTTTAACCTACCGGGATCCAAGAGAGCAGCCAATGGGACACGAGCTACACCAGCCTCTGATTGACAGTACATGCTAATCCCGCACCCCCTGGGTTCCGAAGCCTAATTTCTCCTGCTTGCTTCTCATTACTAGTGAATGTTGATTCATGATTAATTTTCACTCTTTGTTTTATTTCTGGAATTAATGTGATTCCTTGTTTTTGTACCTGTGTCTTTGTTATAGAAGAAAAATGCAAAAGCTATTTGGGTTTTTTTTGCAAAATCCTTCTAAATCCTACCGATATTAGCACATAAAGTTTCAGCCGTGTAAACTGTCCTTCATAAGGGAAATGACCGATATGTTGCATCTTGTAATTACTATTCCTACAATCCACCGCTTCCTTTAATGGTTATGTTTATTTTGCCAGCTTAGTCGCAATATAAGCACAAGCTATATACTAAATAAATACATTTGTTGTTTAGTAAGAGTATTAGAAACACTGACACACACACACACACACACACACACACACACACACACAAACAGGGCCAAAAATTAAATTGAACATCCTCTAACAAGCTCTAAGAGGCTTTATGGATAATCTCATTGTAACAACATCTGATGTACAGGCAAGGTTGCTTCTGACAGTGTGCCGTGACTTAGCAACGTGGCCCAGGGTGAAGATTAAGCCAGAGGAAGCGTACTGATCAAAAACAGTAGACTGACCAGCCAGAAACATGACTGCAGCTTCAAAGGTAGCTCAGCTGTAACATTAGGTCCAGCCATTTTAAAGCTCCCCGTATCATGTGATTGGCGCTGCTCAAGGTGGCGAAGTCCTAAATTACCAATGACATTCAGAGACTCCAGGGAAGGCTAAGTCAGAGGCGCTGGCATCAAAACAACATCTGGGCACAAGTGGGCAGGCCACACACCGGCCTCCCAAGCGGAAAGCAGGCAAAGGACACAGGATGTCATTGGGAACTAATACACGCCGAGCTTCCATCAGTGCAAAAGGCAGTATGATCTTTGGAAATGGAAGGGCAAAGAGTAGTGAGGGCCTGGAAATGGAACCCCTTGGAAGAAGGAAAAAACAAATAGACAGGAGCTACCATGTTGGGCCTATCTTAGGCGGGAGCTGCCGTGTCGGGCCTATCATAGGCGGGAGCTGCCGTGTTGGGCCTATTGTAGGCAGGAACTGCCATGTCGGGCCTATTGTAGGCGGGAACTGCCATGCCAGGCCTATCACAGGTGGGAGCTGCTGTGGGGAGCCTATCATAGGCAGGAGCTGCTGTGTGTACCTTATCATAGATGGGAGCAGCCATGACGGGTCTATCGTACACGAACACTGCCGTAAGGATCCTATCATAGGTGGGAGCTGCTGTGACAAGCCTATCATAGACAGGCGCACACAATACACCTTCATGACAGGTGCATGAGGGAGGATCCACTGTGTTGAACCAGGAGGCTTGCTGCCTTCTGAGCCACCGAACCTGCTCTGATTACTGGACTGCAACCGGCAAGACCACGCTGTCCCCCAGATG
>JAACJT020000036.1:6767497-6802780 GCA_009936485.2 Gymnarchus niloticus
TCTTGAGGGAGTTTTTCCTTGCCACTGTCGCCTTTGGCTTAGTCTCTGGGGACTGTGGGCCCGGGACTATGTAAAGCGCTTTGTGACCGCGCTCCATGTTAAAAGCACTATATAAATAAAATTGAATTGAATTGAATTGAATTGAATTGAATTGAGATGGCAGCACCATGTTGCACGTCCTGTCAGGGTGTCAAACAGCACTCACTTTTGGGAGACACAGTGGGTGACATGACCAAGTGCAGAAGACACTCTATGACACCCAAATTCCAGAATATAGGCGGCGCAAAGAATTCCATTTATCTGGGAGGGTAGAATGGTTCGAGAATGAAAAAGAATAAAGATAAACGTAGAGCAAATCGACAGAGGATGGATTGAGGAACGATCGTTCACTCTACAAAGTGGTATAACCATAAGTCCCTTCAGATAAACACATCATCACGTAAGCAACCAAAAAAAGCAAAGCATCATGTGAAACGGCAGCAAACGTGGAAGAAAACGCATTCTTGTTGGCCTTGGAACAGGAGGAGCAGCATCCTTCTGGAAGCAACAGAGATTGGACCGCCCCCGTTGACCCACCAATGGCAGGGTGTCGCATCAAAGGAGTGATACAGCTAAGGAATACTGATTACCATGAGATGACATTTGTTACTGGCCACAGCTCAAATTGTAGAAAGCAACTGCATGTTGAATGTCCATACGTGTGCATGAATTTTCTGTACATATGGATATACATTCTATATACTTCTGTGTGTGGATATATCTAATATTGTACACACAAAGGCTTTTTTTCTCCAAAGTAAACATACCCTGTGCCAATGTAGAATGTCATACATACTCAATTATGTGTTCTGTTTAAAAAACACGCAGATTTCCGTGTTTATTGTCAGTGGGTTACATATTATGCCATAGCCATATGTCCTAGAGAAGAGCTGATGAAATTTTCTCCTTCCTCCTATTTATTATAAGTTACTGAGGCTCTGGGCAGCTGTCCAGCTGTCATGAGATGCCAAGCATTAGCAGATTGCACCGATAACATTTTTCCCCAGATGAATGTCCCCTCAATATCGATAAATTGATTTCTAATCTTAAAAGTATGCAATTTACCCACATTTCTCAGCTAGCCAGCTCAGAACTCTCAGCAAGAGACGACTTCAGATATGAAATGGCTGTGGTGAGATGTTTTATTTTCCCTGAAGATGTGAGGAAGTCAAGTGTAGGAAGAACTCTGGAAACGTTTAAGTAAATCATGATAGGGAAACTCAAATGGAAGATCCGAAAGGGCTTGATACATTTGATCCATTAATCAGAAAATGTCTCTCAATTACAGAAATGGCTTCATCAAAAAATTGTGTGACCTAACTCAAGTGAATGATTTTGGCTCAGGAACATGATTTCCAGTTCTATGGCGCTTTAATTAAATTTGCATATTTACACAATACATGTTCTAGTCTTGTTTAGAATTATGGTCTGATGAGTTTTTTTTTTTGTCGTACCTTTGGTACCCAATATGTTTCAGGTGTTTAGTTTGACAACTTTAATTGGCGTCCCTCGGGTAAAATTTAGTTTGAGTCTAAAATTGTAGTTTCACTCCTAAAAATGTAACAGTGTATATTGTTCATTAACAGAATATTAGCTCTCTAAAAAATCCTAGTCTAATTTGTGATTTGAAATGAAAACATTGGTAAATAAACTTATTGCATCATCAACTACACAAAGACCATTTGCTTTAGCATTCTGTTTTCAGGAGAATGAAATGGAAAACAGGAAATTAACTCATGTCAGAAGTAAAAAGCACATACCACCATGATTAAATGGTTTCATTTAAAATCCATTTCACGAGAGCTCAATTTGGCCTTTAGTAACTCATTGCACAGCATCATTTAAAAAGTGAAATAGAATTGCAATTCAAAAGTCTCCCCACAACGTTACTCCTCCATGACCATGGACGTTAGTTAATTTAATGTATCATACCTGATTATCAAAATTCTGCAATTACTTACAAATTCCTGCAAGGGACAGTTGATCTGCTGAAAATAAACAGCACAAAAAGGTATGTTTGGTGTTGAGCTCAATTTGTTATTTTTAAGCCAAACATAAGCAAAATTTGATTAACAAAAAGTCACTATTTCGGGCAACATCTGTTTTATATAAATATGCAAGTCTTAGCTAATCCATTAGTAGCTGGTATGCAAAGGTTATTAAAAAAAGAGGAAAATGAATGCAATTAAAATGACTTCTTTGTTTGAAGATGAAGTATTACGTCGGAACACTGCAAAAGTAACACGTGAGGTCGTGGCGTTCTCATCCAAAAGTCTTACCGCGTCATCTGTGCGGATTGTCTCCATGTCACGAAGACGACTTACCCCATTCCAATAATGTTGCCCAAATTCATCTTATCTTTTGACCATATTTAGAAAAACAAAACATTTCAATTAAGACGTGCCGGCTAAAGCAGCGTGTGTGATGTTTTCCCGCAAGAGCGGCTAGGGATGGGACCAAGGCACAGGACTGTGAAAAGGACCATTCGACAAGAGGACTCCTCAGCAAGCAGTGGCTTTCTGACAAGCTTTTCCCTGTTCCAGGATAAACAGGAACTAGACTAATACAAATCCAATATAAGTACAAAATCCGGAAAATGGCCTGGTGGAAACAAAAAGAGACAAACAAGGGGACAATTAGGGGCTGAACCGGGGAATAAGAAGCACAGCTAAAGATCCTGTAGGTGGGCCTTAGCACACATAAATTCTGGAAAGCAATGTGCAGGTGGAACAAATCAATATTAATGAACAGTGTTTCCTGACTCCTGATCCTCCAACATGGTTAGAATGTAAATTATTTATCCATCCATCTTCCAGCAGCTTATCCACTTCAGGGTCCTGGAGTACAATATGTTAAAAAGAAAAAAAAAAACAAAACAAAACAAAATGCAAGTCAGTTTGAATGAAAGATCTATTAAACAACTAAATAAAAAATAGCAGATATATGGGCCATTAGGCTGTGAGTCGCGCTTTAGTGTGATGTAATCTTAACCTCTGGAAAAGGCTACATCAAGGGGACGTGGTATCTGTAACAGTTACCTGAGCAGCCTTTAACAAACACTCATTTTAGTGACAGATTTTAGCAACAACGTAAACAAAACCCATAACTGCAAAGGACAGTTACTGTCATGAACAGTGATCCGTTGATGACAGCCTCATTTATCGCGGACAAACACACTTGCTCATGTGGGTAAACAGTGCCCCCTTTTGGGCATAACGGCTGATGTTAAAAATACACTCCTAAGATTGCATAAAATTTTCAGTGTAACATTCGCTTGAAAGAGTCCGAATGGATATTTACTCCGTTTATTGCTCCCTCCTTGTTATTCCTGTGGTTTTTCATGAGAGTGGGCCTGTCCTTGTTCTGAACATATCACTGAGCTGTAAATCAAATGCATAAATACATGCAGGAAATTAATGCCACACCATTCCTAATCAGCAGCCTATAAATTCTTCTTCCCCTGGAGTCTGACGGGACTTTTTATGTCACACAATGAGAAACGAGTTTTAAATATTAGACAACTATGCTGTGGGTGTTCAAGATAAAGTCTAGTGTTGAATGAAAAGTCGGTTTGATCAGACCAATCGCTCTGAACTGATGGAGTTGCTGGGTTACCTGGCAGATTTACATTCAGCTCAGCATTGGCTTCATTTTCTCAGTGTTGTTTTCTGGTTGTCCATCCTCTCTCTTTTACCTTTCCTAAGTTCATCTCTCTGTCTTCTCTCTTCAAGGAAAAGACCCAAAAGTCCAGGTTAAAGCTGGCATTAACTGGTCCTCATTACTCCCCAGCTGACATACCAGTTGTTCTCACCTGGTATCAGCTGGCCCCACTCTTCTTTGACCAGTTTACACCAGTAACTCATACGTGTGTGCCCACAACAAACTGATCTAGACCAGTTCAACCAGCCCAAAACCTACTTGAAATGAATCAAAAAAATTCTCCTATTGGATTTCTAAATTAATGAAGATTGTTTTCACTTTAACAGTTTATACTGGTTCTTTTGATTTGGTGTGGTTAATGTAGCGACACCCCGCCAAATCAAAGGAGGCCACTTACTGTATAATTTTAATACAACCCATTTTCTTCATATAAATATAGTGTCTAAAATGTTATTTTCTATTTTCTCCATACTCTGCCTTTTGCCATGATTCAAAGAGGAGCTAATCACTAAATAACACAGAAAAGATATTTTTATTTAGGAAGGTACAAAATCACCTATGAAAGACAATGGGGCAGATTTTATAAGGTATTTTTAAAAAGGTTGTAATAGTTGTCAGATGAAAGTTAGCAATGTATGAAAAGGAAATGCTAATTCAGTTTCTCTGCGAATGCTGGCTACTTCACGCAATGATATTTCACTAGAAACTCAAGCTTCCAGAGGTAGGAGGTCACATTAATCGTTACCGATGGCCAAACTAATAGATAAAGCAATAAATACATTTTTATGAATCTGATTTAAACTTGTAACCCAAAATAACTTTGCAAAATCTTGTTTACAAAACTTTGCCATGAGGAAAATACAGCCTTGATAAATGATTGTACTGACTATCAAAGCTAACTTGCCAAAATGTTTGACGTTAAGAGTGATCTTGCAATGTAGCAAGTAATATTTTAACAAAGGTCCTTGATGTCTCTTTATCTTGTGGTTTATATGTTTTAGGTAACCAGTTTTAATGAAATGAACATAACATTTACATAAACAAACAATTATCTGTCTGAGGGTCACTGGTTTTGCGATTAGAATTTAAATACAAGTTTCAGTATATTTCCTACAGTCTTTTGTGCACTTGCTTGTAAAATTTAATCAAGTTCTTAAGTGATTTTTAATTATATTTTATAGATTTAACCCTGGCCAGATTTAACTCTGATCAGATCATTAGGAAAACTTCATTTTAAGCAAATGACAAGGGAATTCATTTTTTAAGCTTAAGAATGCAAAGGAGGCACAGGAGTCCAGGTGTAGACATTTGGCTCATAAATTGCCCAAAATTTGACCAGAAAAGCCTGTGCACATTTATTGATCTCCACCATGTTTTATCAGTAATCACTTTTCAGGTAACTGCCATAAAGATTTGGAACTAATCCAAGATAATATTAATAGTTCTTTCGTCTTCCATCCATTTATCCAGCATAGGGTCGTGGAGTGCCTGGAGCCTGTCTCAGGAATCACAGGTGCCCATCAATCAACAGGGATGCCAGTCCATCACAGAGCACACACCCATACGCAGACATTCACAGACTGCGAGCAATTCAGAGATTCCAATTAGCCAAACTACATGCAGATGGGAACCCGAGTACTCAGAGGGAACAAAAATAACAATAATTATCATCAAATTATCCGTCCTTCAGCTGCTCAAGCTGGCCAGGGTTGTGTATGTGTGTGTGTGTGGGGGGGGGGGGTTTAACAGCATGGGACACAAAAATGTGGTACACACTGAAGAGGATGGAGGATGCCGGTCCATCACAGGGCACGTTAACACCCTATCATTCAGTTATCTAGCTGTACATCCTGGTCTGGGTCACCAGGGACCTGGAGACTATCCCAGATAATACGGGGGACAAGACCGTGATGCCAGTTCATCACAGGGCACGTTAACACCCCATCATTCAGTTATCTAGCTGCATATCTGTCATCACTGGATTATTTTGAATAACGTTTCTATGCAAATATAAAAGATATTGAAATGATTTTTAACAACCTTTTATAACTACACTGCAGTATTTTTCAAAAGAAAAAGAACAATTAAGCAGAGAAAGCTTTGACCATTTGTCTA
Source organism: Gymnarchus niloticus (assembly GCA_009936485.2). Classification (NCBI taxonomy): domain Eukaryota; kingdom Metazoa; phylum Chordata; class Actinopteri; order Osteoglossiformes; family Gymnarchidae; genus Gymnarchus; species Gymnarchus niloticus. Next base: position 6,773,312 of record JAACJT020000036.1, read on the forward strand.
ATCTCACATTTCCTGACATGTTTACTCTAGTAGAAGCTTGCAATTGATTGATGTTCATAAACTTCATGGTGAAATTGCCAGTTGGACATTCAATGCCATCCTTAGGGTCATTAAGCATTAAAGGAACATACTGTAAAAATTCAGTAAATATGATAAAATCAAAAATACATTTTAGCAAAATGAAATATAGAATAAGCCTATTTCATAATGTCATATTGTATATTTTTGGTTGTATTTTTGTTTTTTGCTCAAGGTGTTGTAACATTTAATTATATATTTTGCGCCTGCAGTATTGACTGAGACACCACGACTGGTTCGTGTATCGATACCCTGGGGTTTACTGTCCTCGGTCACATCAGCTGTGAAAGCAAGCAGAACAGGAAGCTGTCATGTCATCCACAGAGAGTCCATAACAGAGTCATTCTTCATACCTTCCGTCTGCCTCACCCTTCTGTGAAGCAGTTGTCCCTGACTCATCCTGACTAATTGCCACAAGGGGGCACACAAACTCCTCTCAAACAGGCATGGGAGCTTAAAACGCTTACAGGCACGAATGTGGGCATCATTAAAATACACCACTTATCAGTGGCAGTTTGTGTTGTTTTTCTACATCGGATGCAGTATAATAAGGTGTAAATATAGTTTGAAGCCAGAAATAGTCTAACCATGTCAAAACAAATTTTATTTTCCGTTTTAACCATGTCCATTTAATAAAAGTCTCAGTTCTAAGAAAACTATGCAACAGTGATGCTTAATCAGCCACACTGATTGATTTCCTTGGTTCCAAGAAGCCAACATTTCCAGAAAGTGCATGTCTTACCAGTTTTTTCTCAGTTGGTTGTGTTAAAGTGTTTAACCTTAATCAGATGCTCTCCTAGTTGCATTCCACTGTAATATTATAAGCCAGGGCAAAAAACAACCTTTCACACCAAGTAGGTGACACCCCTGCACTAAAGACAGGTGTAGGCGATCTCATTCAGCAAGGTATCCTGTAATAACATGATTCTCACTTTCTTGCCTTATCAGAGTCTCCATTTTGTTTCACTGGTAGACTCTAAGCCCAGCAACGAGCTGTTAGTGTTCAAGGAAAATCATCTTAACTGAATGAAGTCAAGGGGCAGGATGTGAAATTTCGGTCGAGTATTTCATAAAAAGACATTTGGGGTGGATGCATTAAATGAAAACTTCCAGGATCAACAGTTCAAGAGGAAGGGTCCCGCTGTAGTACAGCATAGTACTGAAGATGGTATTTAACCTAGACAGGTGGAATATCCAATATTTATGAATAAAGGGCTTTAGGTGAGCAATGATAATAATTGCATGACCTCATGACTCTGAGTAGGATAAATGGTTACAAGCTGGATGGATGGATGGATGGATGGATGGATGGATGGATGGATGGATGGATATAGCAGGCAGCCACATAACACTGGGATTGGAGTAAACGACAGGTGTTTAGGGGAGACTTTCAGACGTAACAGAAAACTGTTAGAGGCAAGAGTAATACAACAAAAGATAAAAGTATTTCAGCTGTCAGGCCAAAAGAACATAAACCTCTGAGTATATAGAGAATGAGGACAGGGGACCTCGACTGACTCTGGGAACTGCTCTTACCTAACTTTCCTTCTCAATACAGAACTGCCAGTGTGGCACAGGATAGGATTTATGATTTTAGATTCCTACCTACACACTTGAGGAAGATGATGATATTTAACAAAAATCGCAGTATTGGAGGTTATGGAATTCTCTAATCATCACCTTCAACGCTTCCTGTCCCATGACAGTGAGAAAAAAAAATGTAATTTTGGATGGGTCCTGCAATCAGGGAGAATCATCTGGTAACTGAGAATATCAACGTAAAGACCACCTGTCCCACAACCTTGACAAAATGATGGAGAAACTGTTTTTCTAAACATAACCAAGAACAAACCAAGAATCTTGTTACAGTTATGATGTGTCCATCTTACTTTCCCTTTCTCATCTTTGTGTTTTTTTTTACTCCACAAAATAGCTTCTATATTTTTCACTCTTACTTTCCTCTGCTTTGTTCACCTCACCCAGTCAGCATAAGTCCTAAAATAAAACCTCACCAACATTTCTCTCCCAGCCCCGTCATCATGTCTTACAGTTCGTTTCACTCTACAGGCCACAGTGATTTTCACAGTTAAAGATCACTGGCTGGAAGATCTCAGGTTTTAGATTTGACTGCAGACACTGTTGCCATGCCGCTGATCACCAGCACAGTCCGTGGTTCCCTTAATTGGGGCCCCGATTCCACAAAGCCTATGCAAAATGCGAAAGGAGCCACAGCTGGAGCCGATGAACAATTAAACATTTTGGGGCATAAAGGGGAAGGGATCAAACCAGAGGGAGAGAGAAGACGACTTTGGCCTGAGCAGGATGGCCCATTGGGGCAGGCTGGATGTTGGTGCTGACAAGGTAGACTGCTGCCTGTCAAGGGGGATCAACCATCTCCCAGGACCATGCAACATGTCCACCTGCCCTGATGTTCAATAAATGCTACTCCCCCTGGGATTTCCACACACAACTCTGGCGGTCCATAAATTCCATTCACATACATTCCATCCTTGTACCTTACACTGCCTGGAATAAGTTTCAGGATCTCCTCCAACCTTATAATAGAAAAGCAGTTGAAGATGGAGTGGGGTAGATACGTAACATGTTGTAAATTGGACTGTATCAGTACTATAAGTTAAACAGGGAGATCAAATAACAAACAAGTGCCTGCTGATATCTGACATTCCTCTGAGGTCCTGCTGCCTTTCCTATTAAATTCACTTTTCATTAATTCACTAGCACTTGAACAAGTGAAAACCAGGAAGTTCCCCTTTGCTGTAAGACAGTCTGGCTGCAAAAACACACAGACAAAACTTGAAAAAGAATTTTTGTGTTGCTAGCACCTGAACAATTAAAAAGGCAGGAAGTTCCCAGTTGCCAAAAGATAGCATTGCTGCAAAACCAACCAAATGTGAAAAACAATGGGAACCCAAGACCTATACAGAAAAAAAATAAACCAGCCCAATGCCTGTGAAGTTCCTCAGTTTCACTGAATACACAAAGCTGACCCTACCTATTCCTAAAGGCGCTTTTTGTTCTATTGGAGCCAGCTGGGTTCCATTAACCGAGGTATGGGTTGGCACAGGGTTGCTGATCAATCACCATTGCAATGCCGTATCACCCGAGAGCAGCTGATTGCCTTGACTGTACCCCCTGCTGACTCACATACCATGCTGCTTGTTATCTGCTTCATAAAGAGAAGTATGGTGGTTGAATCACACAGTGAAAAGATGGCTTTGAGCAGCATTCTTGAGTGCTTTGGCCTTAGTGGGGAATATAAAAGTTATGGCCATGCTGTGGAGCAAACAAAAGCCTCATGCTTCACCTCAGTCCCACATACAGCCCACACAAGCACGCAAATGTGCACTCATTCTGTACTAAACGGTACTCAGAAGCAGTACTGCTGGGGCTGACTTCATCGCTCACCTTTGGGAGATTTGCTAGATCAGCCCTTTTGCACGATCTCAAACCCATAATACCCAAAATGACACCAAAAACGTCGAAAGTTACGTTTTAGTTCATTTCTGTCTAAGATGAAGTTTTTATAACTGCAGTCTCAAAAGCCTACTCTCTCCCCCAATAAACTGATAACTCTCGACTGAGACCAATTCTTCTGTGAGCAAACAGAGCCTTTAATTTGAAAAACATCTTCAACATTGATATCCGGCGTTTATAGACGCTCGTTTTTAGGACACATCATTTCTGTTGTTAGCTCAGAAGGCAGAAAATTAAGAATACTTCTTTGAGTTTAAATGCGACCATCAGGAATCGCAGTGGCAGTATGCAGGATCTCCCATCATCAGTTTAATATTAGCGATGACATAAGCTCTTGTGGCAAAACGTTGCCATTATGAAGACTTCTCTAGCATTACAAATAAAGCCATATATTTGCAACTATAAGGCAATTTACAGCATTGCAGTGTATAGAAACCGTAGAAATATACAGGCAGGATATCGGAGAATTACAGACAGACACGGCCATGACCCCATGTCCCAAAGAAAGCACTGGATTTTGCAAGGAGGAGCATCATCAGCATGGAAACAGCACAGCAGGCCTCTCAAAGGGAGACCTTTGACACAGTCCGGGAATGTCTTTCCCGACTCCCCGCCATTGAAATGCAGCCAGGGCAGAGCGTCTCTCACAGTCGTCAGTCCCTCCGCTGGAGCACAGGCGTCATCGCTATGCTTACCAGCGCGACTCACCCCCGCACACAAACACACACACATTCGTCACACTCACTGCGGACTGTCTCTACACGAATGAGTACTAGAGGAGTCGCGAACAGCATGCGAACAGGAGTGTGTTCTTTATCAAACAGATGATATCCCGTTTCATCGTTATACCCAACATTGATCCCAGGGTCAGTGCCTGTGCACAGCTACACCTGTCTGTGAAGCCAGAGCCCTGCATTGGTGTATGTGTGTATAACCCCCAGGTAAGCAGAGCTGACATGAACTTAAACTGCCGCCAGCGATAGCATTCGCATTACCGCCGGATGCCTCCATTTTGTGCCCTAATTTACCAAACTGCCAAGTTCTACTTTTTAGTCTTTCAGCAACAGACTGAGGATTGTAGAGAAATTCCATTTCGGTTTTAATTTTCCACCATTAGAAGTAATTCGGACTCTTATTACCAACAATGAGAAAACGGAAGATTTTGTGGTGATGACTTTTGTGAGACCGACAGTGCCATGATGCTATCGGGTCCCTCTTGCCTTATTAGGTGTTCATACTGTAATGCAGTTCTAACAAGTGCGGCTAATTTTGGTGTTGACGTCTAGGAGCTGTAATGTATAGCACCATCACAGGCCATGAAAAACTTGTACCTAAATGGCTCGTGTTTAGCTTCAGAAATGTAGGAAAACTGTTTCTGCTTCACGCTTTTGTTTTGGAAGGGGACTTTTGGCTGTACTCAAACAGACACAAGAGCAAATTAAGAATAACCGCAGTCTGGGAATCTTCTGGCAAAATGAGTCACTTTCTCCGGAGCCCTTTTCAAGGCCCGCCAGAAGGCAGTCAAGCCTTTCACAAAAGGTGAGCCTTCATAAATGGCTCACACGCATCTAGGCCACATCAGTCACCTCTGTGGTGTTCTCAGCAAAGGAAGAATTTTCTTTGATTTGCTGCCTGCTCAGATTCCAACATCAAATCATTTACCTGGCAGCCCTGGAAGCCAAGCAATAATGGAATTTCCCCAGCGGTCGGCCCAAATAGCGATGTATAGATTTGTTTCCCAAAGCATCCTTACAGCCTCCTAACGAGAATCTCATTAACTGCCGTTTTCCTCAATCATTTATCCAATGATGGGCGTCAGTGAGCCTGGAGCTTATTCCAAGAAATACAAGGCGCCATGTTCCAAACATATAAAATATCTCAGTTACGTGACACTAACTATGGCAGTTGATGAATGAAAACTCCACTCTCCGAGTTTGCTGCCCTCTGGTGGATACAGCTGACTGGTTCTCAAACAGAGATAGCTAATGGTCCTAAGGGCAAGCTGTGAGCCAGACAGAAGCAGGCTAAGGATGATTTCGTTAACAGGCAAGAAGTGAACATGAGAGAGAATCGCTTCTGTGAAGTCCTTTAAAGTTTGATTTCACCTCTCTTCCTGCCTTGTACAGAAAAATTCAATTATATAACTAAGGAAAGGGAAACAGAACAGAATTATTCATGAATTAGAGTCCATCGTGGGGCACCATGAAGTATCATATGATTTAAGAAAGTGACATTTACTTAATGCCCTTCACAAGCTCCAGAGATATTGTAAATGTTTATAACCTGAGTGACCTGATATTTAGGCTCACCGTAGGACAGAAACAAGATTTTTCACTTTCATTTCAATTTCTGTGACTAAAAGCTTCATTAATTTTGACTTTTCCAATTAGAAACATTTCTAAATAAACCATTTTACAAAGATTTATTGGCACAAAATCTAACTATGGAATACAGGATTAATGCATTCAAAATCTGGGAGTAATAGTAGATGGTAATGGTTGTTTCTTTAGGCTATGCCATTATTATGCTTAAAATGAAAAAAAATATATCACATAATTTCAAATTATAAATGCACAACAGTGCAAGATGCCATTCTGTTTATATATTTGTTCTAATGTAATATTCAGGTACACTTTATCTGATGTGATTTGTAAGGTGACTTATCCAGAGGTTTTAGCTGAATTTCGAGAATTCTGTATCTGAAGGAACATTGCATTATTTATCAGGATATATTGTCCTTTTTACAGGAAGTGAGTGTCTTTATGGCAAACGTAACTGTGCTAATGTAATATCGTGCATCTGTGAGACGGAATGAAATGTTGACATTTCACAACAGTGAGAACGTGGTCACTTGCTGCTGTTTTCAGAAAACACAGCATGCTTCTTTAGAGCTGTTTACCTCTGCCCATGTATTTCCTTATGGCAAGTTGTTCTGTTTTCCCACAAAGAAATAAGCAATTCTGGAAAAAAAAAAAAAAAAAACACCATGAGGCATTAAAGCCATATTGGAGATAATCACTTCTGATGAAAAGGGTTCACTTTGCTACGGGTACACTAGAGGCTACGTTTTATGCAATGTTCCCAATTAAGAACAGTTTCAAAGAAAAAAAAAATTCCATTTGTCCCTCTGCATGCATTAGGAAATACAGTTATTTATCAGAATAAGTGCCCCAGTGCTAAACGTACATCATGGGGAACGCAGATTATTCCTGATAAAATGGGCCAGTCTGTTCTCCAAACTGTTTTCTTTTGCGTAACTTTTGAGTGTAAACTCTGCCCCTACATCAATTCCATGTAAAATAAGTCAAATGGACAAGTGTCTGCATAATAAACAAATTAAATGTAACTTATAGATAATTGAAATTAATCAGCATAAATTTATTTTTTAATTAATAGGGAATGCAGACGTGCATACATATGCCATATAATTACAGTATATACAGAAATAAAAATATCTAAGTAGTTCTTTTTCAGACTAACCCTCATAATGTGATGTAACCCAGTTACGTGTTCAAAGGCTTGTTTTATACCGGTCTGATTAAAGAGCACAACTGGAAGCAAGAGGCATCTTAGTGATTAGGAAAGACATGAATAAAAGGCACAGAAGAGGGCCGCAGCGTGCATGTATAATCATGAACCTCCCAAAGACTTGGCTTCCTTAATTTGGTCTGGATAAAGCTATGCTGGATCTATCCAAATAGATAAATACGTAGACCTTTTACAGCTGGGTCGTATTTCATGTTAGGGTGATGCAACGTGCCATAGCGTTAGAATAACAAATGGCGATGTTTCACTCGATTTATAAGCTTTTTTTTATTATTGATGTGAAGCCGGCTGCAGTGCTGCTGGAAGTACTTCATTTCATGTCGGTCGGGGGACATTCTGCATTGCAGATATTTTTGCTCATTAACTGAAATGCGATGCATTAAACTGGCTTCACCTGCTCAGAGGCCAATGAAAATGACATTAGCCGCCACCCGTCGGGCATATGGTCCGGCTTAAGCACAGTCTGTGGCTATAAAGCCGTTTGACATCATGAAAGAGAGGTCAAACAGGAGACAGTTTTTAATTAAATTTCGCTAGCCGCAAGGGGTTACTGTGTGTCGTGCACGAATGATATGCAAATTGGTAGTTAGCGTCGCTCCCGAGATTCCACATGGATCCTATAGCATACTCAGGGGGCTAATGTAGCAGTCATTCACGTTAAATGTATCTGAAAATACAGTACTGTCCAGCCACAGGTCCTATTAAAGAGCTGCAAAGACAGATAGAAGAGCAGTTACATTATTACATTATCCTGCTAATTTGTGAAGGCCAAAGCATATCAGGGTAAATGAAGATGTATTCATTAGCTGTCCACAGCACTTGTGTCTGGTAACAGCTCACACAGTTTTCAGTTGCACAATTTTTCAATAGTTAAAAGCTCAGCAACAAATCTGTGGAGACAGGCACACATACAAGAACGTTGATAGTTATGCTATTCTCATTTATGATGACTCAAGACAAACATCAGGGAAAGATAAGTAATGAAAAATCGTCTAAGCTTTTGGTTTTTTTCCACTGTTGGGAGTCATCTAAGATGACAATAATAAAGCATCTGAATGAATGATACACATTTCAAGAGACCTTTAACTGTGGATTCTGTCATGTCGTTTGACCTGAGCACCACCTGGGGGCGCTCCTGCGCTAGTTTGTCAGTTATCCACTCACCTGTTGAAAGATAACTCCTCTCACCTGCCTGTAATTACCTGACTATTTAAGCTCCCCAGTTTGTGATAATGTCTGTCTGGTTACTGACCTTTGTTTTTGCCTCTCTGTTTCTGTTACCTGGATTTCCCCCGTAGTTCTTCCCGGTTCTCCCTACACCTCGCCTCTCAGGTGTGTCATGTCTCTGCACTCAGACCTGCCCACAGCATGCTTGAGAGATTTGTTTATTGGATTTTAATGTTGCGTATTTGTTGCTGTCACACTCTTTAGATTTCCACATAAGAGCTCCAGTCTCTTGAGAATGCCTGGCATGTCCTGGCTAACTTGCCATGTATTACGGTACTCAAATCCCTATCCTGCAACTGTAAAAATAATATGAATGAATGTGGCCGGAAAAATCAGAAAATTGCTGAACATCTGGTAACGATTATAGAAAGCGCTTCCTGTGGGAGGTGGTGCATTACATCTGATTATGCTTCATCATCCTACATATCTGTTTTATGCCGGATTTCCAAGTGATAAAAGACCCTTAGTACAAAAATAATATTCTGAGCAAAGACTGGTAATTAAAGCAGGTGTTGTGTTGTGTTGTGTTGTCTGAGCCGCTCGACTTCGGTCTTCCGGTCTTCAAACACATCCGGTATGCTCCAGTTCTGACACTAGAAGGAAGTTTGCCAAGTTTTCATGGTCAGAAACTCTACTTCCTTGGCATTCCTTCAGGAATATTTCCGCTCTCAAGGAGACGTCTCCTCCTGCTTTTTTTCCCGTCTCCCAAAAATAGCTCCGTAAAAAAACCGTGACAAATGGTGGAAAAACCACTTTGTCTGACGGGGAAAGTCAGGGGTGTTTCCCCTGATGTAAGACTTCCCCATCACCAGCACTCCCATGCCGAAAGGGGAATCGCGTTTTAATGCTGCTATGGCATGTTCGACTGATTCATTATGTCTTTCTATTGTGCTTTTGTGTCGTTTCCTGCCATCGATACAATCTCTAGATTCCAGTTCCAGAACTTCAGAATTTAACGTGTATTTTCTTGTATTGTGTTGCACTGTTTACTGTAATTGCAGTCTAGTAATACGATAATTATTATATATAAAGTGTAAATATAATGTAAATGCAATATAAAGTTCTGTGTGCGCCATATACTTAATACTTGCTTTGTGTCGTGCTCAGCGACAACTTTTAGCTGCCATTTTACCCACATGTGAATCCCTGCATTATTGCTGGAATGTATTATTGTGTATTTTTACTCATGGTACATCTATTATACCGATGCTGGACAGACATCATCATCGGCATCATCAAATGAGAAATACCGCTTATGTGTTGATATGACCTTCATTACAGATTTATTCAGCTTCTGACTTTTGTTGATATGCATTTTCTACCATATTTAAAATGTGAAGGTTTGACGCGGGCATCATGCAAATAATGTTATTTCCAACAGTTTTGAGTCTAACTAAAAATATTTGTGGAGTGTAGATAAATGCTCGTCTTTTGTCATGTATTGATGGAGTCAGCCAGGCTTTCATTCTGGGCACTTAATTGGGAGAGGGGAAGAAAGGGGAAGAAAGGAGTCCTACTTCTTTACGTAACTGTCTGCTGTTCTTGTGTTAAAGGGCCTGAGGGAATATTTAGGTGGCCAATGTCCATAAAGTAGGCCATACATAGTACAGTCAATGACAGGCATGCAACAGCTTACATCTGGGAACCATTTTAGTACAGGAAGTCACATTTCTTTTGCAAATCATTCATGCCAGTTTATAAATTGGATTAGATTGTTAGTAGTGTACATGTTTTTTTTTTTTTTTTTAATTTTTAGGGAAATAGTACTGAAATATCCCATAACCCTACACTGGACAAGTGGCTGGATGGATGGATGGATGGATGGTGGAAAATACTCTAATATTTGAATCGAAAAATAATATTAAACATCATTACTTCCTGTACATTCAGATTTTATTGTGTGTTTTTGACACACCATTTTAAATGTGCTTTGGGAAGTAATTTACATTTTATTGTGCAGCTTGACTATTTTTTCATTTTAATTAGTTACAGATTTATGAGGAATTTATTTCCTCAAGAAAAGTCTGTCATAACAATTCCACATACTGTTGTACTGGAAAAAGCAAGCCATTGTGATGAATAAGTGTGAAACATTCTGTTCTGTTCACACTGCCAGTAAATACAAGCCACCTCACACCTCACCTAGGCAGGCCGGTGCAGCAAAACTGTAAGCTATCACTCTACAAAGATATCAATCACTGCAAAATCCCCCAAGACACAGTTAATAGCTAGTAATAAATACCAATATGATGAACCTTCAAGGTTATTTATAACTACATATTCTTTTTTAACATGCATTATATGCCTGATATGTATACCGTTCATTTCTTTTCCACATACGGTTATCAAAGTGATGATAAAGATATCACTTCATAACAGGGGGTTCATAAAAAATTGTCCATTGCATTCTGCATAGCAGTGTTGCTGTATCAGGATTCATGTCAATAAATAAACAGTAAATGTTAAAGTGCTGTCAATTAATATATGCAAAATCTGCTATATTTGTGTGCAGAATAATTATGCTTATTAATCAATGACATTGGGTGTCGTTTATGCTTTGCCCTTAAACCGACGATGTTGGTCATTTTATTGTTTCTACCAAATATTAATCCATGCCATCATAAATTAGTCATAATACTCACTAAACGTGATGATGCTGAAAAGATACAGAGCACTGCCATTATTTTAGGAAGCTGTTATTAATGGGAGATAGCTCGTAAAAAAATCTTGCTAGTAAGTGGGGTATGTTGCTTAGGGTTTCAAGGGATGCGATTTATAATATGGGACTGTCAGAATGTTAGAAGAGCATCATTAATACAAACACATGAGCTCCTGTGCAGAGAAATGCAAATGCCTTCTGCTCGCATCCTTCAATGTGAAAAGATCAGGGAAAAGTTGGACCTACCGCTTCCTTGACTGTCGATATACAGAAGGCCAGGTTTGCAGAATGCCACAAAACAACGTCGGCGACAGCTACCGTCTTCTGCTAATCTGATGTGTAGATCCATATAGAGTCACGCTAACCCATTTATACAGCCTGCTTCCGCAAATGAAAGACATGATGGGGATGTTTGTGAAGCAGCATTTCTCTCAGGGAGTTACAGCAGGGCATACGGAGGTGTGAGAAATCTTCAAGCGTTAATCACTGTACTACCTGCTAGTATATTCCACATTTGAACCTCCTGCTAGCGTAGCCGCCGCAGAGAGCATCGCCCACCCTGTCTTTTTGACCTTTTACGTACACGGTGACTGGGTTATGGAACAACACAGCGCATTTGCACGCATTGCCTAATCAGAGCGGCTCCTGTAGCAATCTGTCTGTTTGAAATGGCTCGTCTGGCCTTGAAAAGACTTTGTAATACAAAAGCTTATTTTCTCTCCCCCTGATTTCACCTTTTCATCAGAAAATCGGAAACCAAAGGAATGACAGTAGGCATCTTACGTCAGCAGTGAGACTCAGCGCCTCAAGGCCAGTCCACGTAGCTTCTGCTCCCCTCGCTGCTCAGCCATCCCCTGGCTAACGTCATGATGAAGATTTATCCCCCACAAGGCAAGATGGCACTGGGCTTATCTGCCGTTGTCATCGCACTTATTAATTTCCTGTCAAGTAGGCGGGCTCCCTGAGACTCTTCTGAGTATCTCAGACTTTTTCCTATGTCTTTAATATCAATTTTTTTAACTTAAGTTTAATCCAGGCCTTGGAAATCCTTTTGTTTTCCTTTTCCTATTATATCATGAAGGTAAACCCAGTGTCCCTGAAAATGAGGAACACAATGAAATGAAATCATAGCTGAGATTTTCAGTTATTATTATAAAGAATTATTCTAAGTGTCACACATAACCATGTGATGCTAGGGATTAGGAATTTAATTAGTGGACAGCAGTGAAGACAGGCTAAAAAAGAGCAGTGAGGGGGAACTAAAATGAAAGAGGAATGGAGGAAAACAGATACAGAAAATTATTTGTGGCATGGTGGCACTGTTGTCTCACACCGCCACACTGGTTATTTGACGCTCACCTCTGCTCTGTGTGGAGTTGGCATGCTGTCCTGATGTCACGTGGGTTTCCTCCTGCAGTCCCAAGACATGCAGTTAAGCTAACTGGTCTTTCTAAATTGCCAGTAGAGTATGGTGGTACGTGTGGGTGTGATGGACTGGCATCCCGGCCTTATGCCCTGTGCTGCCTGGGATAGGGTCCAAGTCCCCTATGACCAAGACAAGTTTAAGTGGTTAGAAGACAGGTGGACAATAAAAATGCTGATGCATTATAAATGAACAACAATATAACATGTCACCCAGCTTGTGTCATCAAGCTTTTCAAATTTTCAAGGTTCACACATATGCCCTAGAGAATACATCCACATTATTCTGTGATTTATTTTACTCTTCTTGCAGGAATGTTTAGCAGATCCATGATTTACACAAATTACAGACAAAGAGAAGTGAAGCATCTCATTATCATACTGTAAGCATATTTCCCGTGACAAAAAAAAAAGGTTTACAGAGAAACAGGCAGGACACGGAAATCACAGGAGACTAAAGTGAGCAGCAGTGTTCCTCCCACGGAGCACGTCTCATTGGCCGGCCGGCAGATGATGTCAGAGCAGCTGGCCCATAAAAGGCCACGTTCCCCTGGCTCAAGACACAGCCTGCCTATACAGCCACTCCAGCTGCACACGTCTGTATAGCTAACTGACCGTCATGTGCAGAGGTCTGTCCTTCATGCCTGCTGTTTGCATAGAGAGGTGAGTACCTCATCCCCTGCTTTGTTCTCACCCATGGGAATTTCATTTCAAAATGTATCCTTTTATTCGTTAATACTTCATGCACAAATTATGATTGGCTGAGAGAATGTTAATTTATTATTGCTTACTATTCTGGAGTGATTTTAATTCCAGTTCTACTTTTAAAAAAGATATGTATATTGTAATGTGTGTACTACACAGATTAAGTTACTAATAAGTCTGACAGCGAAACACAATTGAAACCTTTTTGGGGAAACTTCCCCCTAAAGAGGACTTTTAATTTGGAAACGATCTCTATATTAGAGAATAGGATTTAAAGAGCTACCAACTGTAGAAAGCACCATACATAACGGGGTTAATATAGAGAATTATTAAGGAGAGAGCAGGCGTGTATCCACTGGTGAACGGTTACACTGATGTAGAAAGACCCATTTGTGACATTAATTGTCTTCCTTACCGTACTTTATTTCAGGGCTAAGGAACTGAAGGTTCTGTGTGCCAGCTTACTTCAGAGGGCAGCAAATCCCAGTTCCTCACACAAAACAGAGAAAGTAAGGTAATGATGTGCACCCACGTGCCTTTACATAACATAAATCTTTATACTTCCTATTTTGCTGTAATTGTAATCTAATTCCTACCAACTTCAATGGTACTTTTGTCACATTCGTATTCGATATGCATGATGTTCCCATAAAGAGTCATCTTTGAAAATTTTCATTTTGAAACGACGGAGAATCTAACCGTCTGATCTCTCCATCAGTGCGCCTACCTCAGAGGAAATGAAATGGAGGGAATCTTTCGACAGACTGCTAGCCAGCAAACGTGAGTGTCTCCTACACCTTTGGTCCCACTCATGACTAGGAGACAGTGATGCATGTCAAAGTCATTTCTGACTTGTTTGTGGTAATGATACAGCATTTGTCTGAATTAAGCTTTGAGGATGCATTAGCAAGTTATGACATAGCAAATGGAAAGTGTCATTTCCTGTACAAAGTTAGTCTTGTTACTCAACCATAGACCCCCATGATGGCCCATGATGATGGAGAACACAAAATGTCCTTTTGGTTTTGACAAATAACTAGACATCCAAGATTGCCAGCCCCACTTGAGAAAGGAGGCTACATTTTCATTGTATTACACCCCAGTCTAATGCAGCCAAGGTAACAGATGTGATTTGCAATGAACCATTTAATTTAAAGGGTGATTAAGTTTCATTTGTTTTTTTTTTTTGTGTTTTTTACAGGTGGTGTGGCAGCTTTTCAAGCCTTCTTGGTCACAGAATTCAGTGAGGAAAATATCGCCTTCTACCTCGCTTGTGAGAACTACAGAAGTACAAAGTCAGCAGCAAAGTTACCAGCAAAGGCTAAGAAAATATTTGAAGAGTTTATTCAAAATGGCGCACCAAGAGAAGTAAGCTAAGATTCATGGAATGCCTGAATAACTCTATATTTCACAGATGACAGGAAAAGTAATGAAATCTAGGGCTGAGATATGGTTGGCATGTGAAGGCCAGGACTTTAAACCCTACCTTCTCCGGCTCTGTTTCCCAGGTTAACATTGACCACGAAACCAGAGATATCACCCAGAAGAACCTTGAGCGACCTACACTGTCTTGCTTCACCCTGGCACAAGATAAAATCTACACCCTCATGGAGAAGGACAGCTACCCACGGTTCCTCAAGTCTGCAGCCTACCAGGAACTGAATGAGCAGTTTTCAGACAAAATGGCCAAGCAGGGACAGGTGTGACAGAAAGTCGAGGTCATGGAACCAAAATAACTTGAAGGATGCAACACTACTGGGAATGCTAGATGTCAACTGAGACCTTAAGCTGCTTGATACTGAAAGACTGAGTGTAGAGCTGCCTGTTAAAGGCCAGTGTGGATAATGAAAGCTCAGAATGGATGGACACTGAGTCTCAATCTCCTTTGTGATGTGAAGATTGATGCTGGAGAAAAATCATAGTTTTGCACAATGCTAAATTAACACTGTTAATATTTTGAACATTTTACAATAATTGACTATTTATTTATTTATTTGTTTGCTTTACAATGACTGACGAAGTATCGACCTATGAAATGTGATGGTTTACGTATATGAATTATTTTTGTACAAATCTGGGAAAAAAGCAGAAAATTTTATTAAAAAGTTGAAAACTCTCACCTCCCGTGAAGTCTGGTTTTGGGATTCAAATTGCAGTGTTAGTTAGACCCACTGATACGTTCCCACACATTTAATGGAATTGGCCAGCTTGTCACAAAAATGACATTGTGAAAATCTTCCTAAAGTGACACATTGCTGGCTGGTTATGAAATGCAGGGTCGTGTCAGTGTATAGCTCAAGGGTCAATAAATTTTGACCGCAGATGTACACTGTAATGCCCACAGGAAGGGCTCAGTTGGAAAAACTCCCAGTGAGTGTGACACATGGTATTTATTGCTGCCTCATTTTCAGAGTCACTTTAGTGACTCCGGTAATTTGTGGATAATGTAAACATGACATGCAAATGTGTACTAGGCACACAGCTGCGACACAATTACACAAACAGCTATGTAGGTTGTGGAGGTATTTATGCATGTAGGCTTGTTTTGATATAAATATGTACACATATATGCAGTTTATATATAATGGGATCAGAATAAGTGATAGCTGAAAGACTGTCTAAGGTCTGGCAGCGCAAAAGTATTAGAATGAACATTTTTACTAGTACAATAAGTTATTTACAAGTATTATACACAGATAGGTAAAGAGACAATATACAGTCTGGGCTGCATCCTCTCTGCAAATTGTCATGAACATGGTGTCCTATGAAAAATGATATGGAATGCCAATATTCAGAACAATGACTTTCAAAGAGTGACATAAGTCAAGCACATTTCATAAGTACAACAAATCATTTACTGTAAATCGCTGCATGTCAGTACTTACTGGCAGTTACAGTCTTGCACATGTCAAGGCTCTGCCCTCCATACTAAACTCTGGCTGCTGACTTTAGGGTTAATTACTCATCTCACCCAATGTTTCCCACCCAAACTTTGGCCTTTGTTCTTTCCATGAGATGTCTGTCCTTCTGTCTCAAACACGCACAGCATATAAATCATGTCATGAATTGTCTTTTATGTCAACAACATAGCCCCACAAGTTATGCCTATCTAGTGCTCAGTAAAGTTAAATTTTTAAAATAAGAATAAAAATGTCTTTGTTGATATGTCTTTTTTTTACTGTGGTTAGTAATGATTTTGGGATGTTTTGCTATATGACGCATTGCGACTGTAGAACTGCAGCAGAGATATATGATTTCATAGTTAATGAAAGGTGGAGAATGGCGATTTAAAAGGTGTGTGTCTGTCACAGTCAAAAATGGAGAGTTTATTGCATATTCCCTTCCTTGCTCCGTTCTGCATGTGCCACAGAAAATGAATCGTAATCATTACGCGAACACGAGGAATGCGACGTAATTACGGCGTAAGTATAAACGTACAGACGTGACGGCGTTCAGTGTCTCCCGCTCAGTCAGCACACATGGGAGAGGTTCAACTTAAATGAGGAGAAAAATGAAACGTAGGCGTCCCCACAGTGCCATCTGGTGGACTCCCTTAAAAAGCCGCTGAATGGCTAAAACAAAGAGGCTGGGTTCGAAAAGTTTTTATTTTATTGTTTTTTCTTTCCCGACTTAAATTCCGTGTCGTTTCACATATAGATTCTATTACAGCAGCTTTTCTATTTCCTGATATTGTGACTGGCGCGTCAGTTTCCGGAAGACGCAAATCCTTCAGCATATAAACAGTTGACCCAAGGAAATGGGTTTACTTAACAACGTTTGACGCGAGTGATTCAAGCACGTTGAATTAGATTGCATTTTCCGGCTCGAAAATAAATGGGCATTATCTGATCTGCAACAGAGTTCATACTGTGCTGATCACACAGACAGGCACTGGCTTCCTGTAAAAATCCTGAATGTGTATTTTATGTTATTTTTCTTTCTTGCACAACAGAATTAGATAACAGAATCTTGCACAACAGAATCTGATCACTGGACTGCAACCTCCAAGACCCTGCTGTCCCCCTGAGTTGTCCTGCCCGGTGCTGGCCTGAGGAGGTTGGGCTTCCCCTTTCAGTCTGGTTCCTCCCAAGGTTTCTTCCTCCTGAGGGAGTTTTTCCTTGCCATTATCGCCTTTGGCTTACTCTCTGGGGACTCTGGACCCGGGACTACGTAAAAGCGCTTTGTGACAGTACTTCTTGTTAAAAGCGCTATATAAATAAAATTGAATTGAATTGAATTAGGACAACTGATCACGAAATGTCAAGATATTTTAATAAATGCTACAGAAATGAGGTAGCTGCATGACTAAGTGGTTGGAACTATAGCCTCAGGCTTCCAGGGTTTTGAGGTGAATCCTAAGCACCTGGCTCTGTGTGTATCAAGCATACATGACTATCCTCCTGCAGTTCAAAACATCATACAATTAGATGTACGTGCTCTGTGATGGACTGGCATCCGAACTCATCTCATCCCTTCGTTGGATAATCAGCTATAGAAAGATGGAGGACACGCAAGGGGATCAACATGAATAGATTTTTTAATGATTGGCAGCACAGTGAAACTGCGCCCACAGGCACTAGACAGCAGAGAGCACTGTAGACTTAATTCTCATTTACCCAAAGCAGACCTGTTTGTTGACTGAACCGAAATTGAACTCGTTTGTCAATGGATTTTTCTGTTTCCGTCGTCGTCTTTCAGGCTTCTTTTATGATTGCTTTTCATAGTCTGAGGCTCCCTGCAAGGCAATGTGCTTCTTAGTCAGCTTGCGTCTGCACCATATTTTGCAAGAATGGGTATTTCTCCAGATTCTTTCTGCTACAAACACCGAAGATAAACGGTAACTCCAGTAATCTAATCTATATGAAACAGCACAACATCAGAAGGGATGATGAACACGAAAAGCATTGTGATGTAATCCTGCACAGGTCATTTGAAAAAACATTCTGGCCGATCTGGAGCAATAGCTTAATTTTTCTCCCGTTTAAAATGACTTCTGAGTTTAGCAGTACTGGAGTTAGATCTTTGTTCATCACTGAAATACCGTGCATCAGGAAACAACTTTGGATTTTTTGTCATTCTTCCTCCCCAGATAAGGGGATAAGATATAACGTGACATTATACTTTAGCCAATATTAAATTATTGTGAATGAAGGGTACGACATGTTTGTGACTGTGTTTGGTCTGACATTATGCTTCTCAAAGAAAGCCCAAAGTCAAGGTTCTGGTTTAAAATTCAGCTTCTAGAAGTCCAGCCCTGGTCCTAAAGGTCCTGAAGATTTCTGAAACTCCAAATCAATGTTTAGAGCTCAGTTTGTTCCATATGAGGTGAATCTAAATGAAGCAATTAAGAGAAAAATTGTTCGGGAAATTAAATATTTATGGCAATTTGAGATTTCCCCGGGGTCTGTTATAAAGCAAAGCAGGACATCCCAGGACAACGGTTGGATGTCATCATTTCCGATGACATATCTTGCAAGCACTTGGTGCTGAAGACCCGCCAACCCCGCCCCATTTCTGAATTTTCCCAAAAATATTTTCCATGAGCATTCGCTATATGACATCGGCAGTATGTTACCCCAACAAGTTCAGGAGGTCCCACTGTGGGTTCCATGCATCTTAACAACGCCTCAGTGGCTGTGTCTGATTGGTCAATTCATCTGCAGCAGGAGAATGGAATCGACATCCTTCAAACAAAGCGTGGGAAACATCTAGGCATTTGCTCTTTCTGGAGTAGGAGAACTGTGCAAACAAATTGGCCCCATTTAATAAAAATTCAAATCAATTCTTTTCTGAATTCACCCTGCTTTGTTTGGTAATGGTCTTCTTTTCAAACTAGCTAGATGTTTTGTCAATGATTTTCTCCTGTCATCACACTGTTGACATATTGGAAGTAGCTATTTAAATTAAGGTGAAATCATCTTTGGTGTTACTTGAAGGTTTTCTTTATACATTTCCTTTGCTGTCATGGTACTCACTATGCTTTTCATTTTCTCACGAGATCACATGGTCCACACACTACAACATACTAAGGAGAGAAAAACGTTGCTGTGTCCTATTTTAGAGATGCAAAAGAGTCACTAAACAGGAAGTTCTATATTAGAAAGCCTGGGATATTTTGTCATATTTAGTATGGCCAAATTAAATCCCACATAAAGTGTTGTCATTCAAGAAACAAGATAAAAAATAAAAAAAAACAAATTTGGTGTGCAATTAAATAGCATCAGTGAGTAATCAAAATTAAATTAAAAACTGAAATTTGTCAATTGATTTTTCATCTATGCAGTTAAAGTTGTATCATTTATGTCTTTGAACTACTCCATGTCTGAACAGACTACAAGTTGCGATCACCATGCAGCTTCATCAATTTCATCAGTTCTGATTTTGAGGGAACTCACTTGAGATGAGAGAAACATCTGGGAACTGGAGCCCACCCTCCTTGTCCCTGTTGAACTGTAGGACATTATGTTAAACTCCTCCAGCTTTTTAGAAAAGGTCGTTACACTCAGTTCAAGAACTATGCCCCTGGGAAGATCATTTTGCCACTGGTGTTATTGGATACCGTATCCAAACACAGACGCTGAGTGTACTATTGCAAGTTGCAATCATTTTGTAAGAAATGCCATGACAGACAGGTACAGATGTGCATTTGGAATATATCTCAAGACATGCAGTACTGCCTAATTTCTACAGGAATGCAGAAATTCCAAGCTTGGGAAATAATACCTTGCATTATTTGTACAAATGTTCCAAATGCATCTATGGTTACACCCGTCCCCACCTGAGTCTCTCTGATCGCATGTCTCTCTTTCTCACCCCCGCTCATAAATCCCTGATATTTATGTCTGGATGCTTTTTGTTGATGATAGCTCAGTTTTCAATACAGCAGCCTCTGGAAATCTGGTCACCAAACTCCTCAGTCTGGGCCTCGGTATTCCAGCCTGTAAGTGAATCATGCATTTCCAGTACAACAGACCCCGCCAGCACATACAGTAAGTCTGGGCACACACACTTCCTCCACTCTGACCCTCAACACCAAAGTCCCTCAAGGCTGTGTGTTGAGCCCCAAATGTTACACAGTCTTGATTTATGATTTCACAGTCATCTATATATCATACACTGTTATCAGCTGTGCAGACAACACCAGCATCCCAGGCTTAACTTCTAACAGCAACCAGACCGACAGCAGAGATGATGTGCTGAATCTGACCAGATGGTGTGTGAGCAACAAGTTGTCAGTCAATGTGAACAAAACAAAAGAAATTATCACATAGACTTCAGGAAGTCAAACCGGAAGAAGCACTCAGCCCCCTGTAACCAAGATGATGATACATTTCAACGTCCTTAAGATCTGTGTGAAAGAGGAGCTTTCCAGTTCCCTTATTGTTGACTACCTTGTGAAGAGGCCCAGAAATGCCTCGTCTTCTTAAAGAAAGTCAAACAAGAAAGTCAAACAACTGCAACACCACCAAAAGCATTCAAACTGACTGACATACTACCGATTGGAGAAACCTGCAGGTGAGAAATTCTCAAACTGTCTGTACTGGCCGCATCTACATGATGGCCCTCAGAATCACCAAAGTCCCATCCCGCCCAAGACACTGTGTATTTGATCAAATTCCATCAGGAAAATGCTACAGGCTCATCCATGCCCATTCAACAAGGATTAAAAAACTGCTTTTTCTCCTCAGCTGTTGCCGGTCTATGCTACCCCCCCAGCACTGTTTACATGCCCTTGTCCCTGTAAACAGTATACCTTCTCCACATTAATGTGACATAGGATCCATGTATGTAACCATATTTCATATTCATGTTTCAAACGATGCCAGAGCCAGACAAGACATGGCCGTCAAACATATCTACTTTTCTCTTGTTGCAATTTTTGCAATCTGTTGAACTTCCAGCTAGTTTGCACAATTCTGCTCATAAGTTTTGTATGCAATCACAAAATGAGACTTCCTGAGCAATGTATAATTCATATATTAGGAAATCACAAGACGTAGGAGGCCAGCTTAATCAGGCTCATATCCACGTGTAACCTTTGCCATTAACCATGTGCAATCAAGTAAGCAGCCTTCTTCAGCAAAACGATTCACCAGTCAGGCCTTGTCCACATCTCCGTGATCACTGTGTCCTGTTTCTCATTTTCTGCATTCTTCCACCCTGATTATAGAGGTACTTGTAGCTGTTCGTGGAGTCGCTGCCCTTTGTAGCTCATGATCAAAAAATCATCTTTTTAGGTCTCTAGCTACATCATTTATGGGCTGCCTGAATAATAGGTTTGAAAATTTAAATGGATATTCGTTGTTCTCTTGGTGACACAGGTGATAATTTTCATTTTACATATTGGCATAATATTTCCAGTGCTGTGCGCTTGGTACACGGGACAGAATTTACAAACTAAGCATGCTGAAAAAACAGTTTTACAGTGGTCATGTCTAATGTTTGCAAAAGGCTCCTTGTCTTTCTGTCATAATCCCACTTTCCCCAAAGTTTAGCAACACCCTTTTCTGCTATCTTGTCCACGTTGTGCTAGCCAGTTCTGTCTATTGGAATAATCTTCCCATGTCTACAATTTCCTTTTAATAAGAGGAGAACGTGAGGTCACGCTGAACAGGACAGAAAACAAACTCCAACTATGAGAAAACATACAACGTGAGTACATGTAACAGTGGTATACCCAGAGTGTCAAGGAAGATCCTGGGAGGGTCATGAAGATACAAATTTGGGGAATCATCTATGCAGACTGAATCTGTAGTATTGCCCAGGGATTAAACAGAAATACATTCTTCCATCAAGAATGAAGATGATCTTGAAGGCTTACATAAATAAACAAATTAATATAAGCAATTTTAAAATGATTTTCCTTTCGACTTTGAAGTCACATTTCTCGCCTGTTCACAACATACATGAGACACGTAAGTGTATTCTTCTGTGTTTTTGGAGTGAAGCAAAGAATCTGCATTTTTATTTTGGAAACTGAACAATGACAGCAATCTACCAGGTAATTTTTTGTCATTTTATTATGGCAGGTTAGTGTCTGTTAAGAGATCAGGTGCAGCACAGCTGGAACAGCTGAATAAAACAATTATTTCAGGGCACTGAAAATATCACAAAGCTAATTACTAAGAAAGCTGTGGATGAGTTTTGCTATTATTCTGTTCATCTTTTTACTAGTTATCCAATACACGGTCCCACAGATTTAGGTTTTTTTTTTTTTTTTTACCTGCTATTGCGGCCCTATGCTGGAATTTAGTCCATTGGCTAACCAGTATATAATTCAATTTTTCATATATTTTGGAATTTTCTACAAGTTGTCTGTTGCTCGCCTTGTTTCTGTTTGAGTTGTTCATCTATCCATCCATCCTCCACCACTTATCTGGGTCCAGGTCACATGGGCAGCAGTCTAAGCAGAGATGCCCAGACCCTCTTCTCCCCAGCCACCTCCTCCAGATCCTCCAGGGGGATGTGGAGCTGTTCCCAGGCCAGCCGTGAGATATAATCTCTCCAGTGTGTCCTGGGTCGACCCCAGGGTCTCCTCCCGGTTGGACATGCTTGAAGCACCACCCCTGGGTGGCATCCAGGAGGCATCCTGGCCAGATGGTCGAACCTGCTCAGCTGGCTCCCTTCAACGTGGAGGAGCAGCTGTTGCACTTTGAGCTGCTCTCAATTGTCCAAGCACCCTATCCTTGGTTAGTATATGATGACTAAATCAAACTTCCCAAATTATGTAAAGGTACGTCTTCTTTATTAGAAAATAAATAAATTTTAAAAGATGACGGTAGTTAATTTTTTTTAGATTTTTTTTTTGATCAAGGAGTATGAAACTACAAAAGGAACACAATAAACAAGAACAAGAATGCAATACAAAAAATACGTGTGGTTTTCCACCATGGCATTATGAAGACACATCACAAAGGCATTAAAAATAAACAGAAAAATGTAGTAAGTTCACCCCTCACCATTTTTCCTTTTTTGAAACTGAAAACAACCCCAAAAATCAAAATGATGGTAGTTTTGATGCAATGGTTGATACCTTGAAGTCAAACTGTGCAGCCTCTCTCATTAATAAAAATATGTTGGTCTTATTCATTTTATTTTATGACATAACAATTCATCATGGGTGGCAGACTGAACAGGCTTTTTTGGGCATTGAAGTCCGGGGGTGTGGGTTTGACTGCAAAGTTTTAGGGTCCAAAACAACTGCAGACAATTGCTTCAATTAAACACAACTAAAGTTAAGAGTTGGTTGGTATTGTTCAGTTTTCATAGAAGTTGGTCAGGACAAACCTACCCTCCTTATCTAAATTTATACCAATGTCATAGTCATTCACTTTTGTTAAATATATACATATGAGTACAGTATTTAAGGCATTGCAAAAATCAAAATATCTGCTTTTGTCTATTATAATAAAACACAACAGGTAAACTAGGTATTCAAAGCCTTATAACTTACAGATTGTCTGCTTAATTCCCCTGCTGTCATAACTCTGAATGCGGCATTTTATTGTATTGGTCCAATAAATATTTAGATATGAAAATGTTCACCTGCAAAAACATTAGATCAGTTTTGATGAAGCAGTTAAACATATGTGATATGGCACAATCAAATCTGAAAACATTGATGGAACGTTTTTTTTAAATCCATGACGAAACTGAACAGTAGTTCAGTGACAAACAGTTAACCGTGGCTGGACACAGTATGGCTCATTAACAAAAATTTGCTTTTAAAAATTGTCTAGACGAAAGATGATATCACTGAGGCGAATCCAATAGTGTATGATTTTGTTAGATCTGCCTTGTTATTGTTCATTTCAACTTGTGACAGGCTCTCAAAGATTGTGTACTTTCAGCTAAAAGTTTTTTTTGATCTGATTATGACTGTTGACTTTGCTTTCTGGGAAATGATCCTCAGAAGTTTGCTGAACAGGAAATGGAATTTTTAAGTTGTGACTTTGACTTATGAGCTAACAAGACACAACCAGAAAAATCCTGTTATGCTATTTAACTCTGTCAAATGTAATTAAATACAACCAATAAGCCCATATATACATTTTTAAAAATTGTTTACTGACTCTTCACAACATTTAGTTTCAAATTCCATCCATTAGAAAACATTCATCCATCACTCATAAACCTTCATCCAGTACTCGGTCAGATGGAGCCAGGAGCCCATCCCAGGAAGCATAGGTCATGAGGCAGGGGACACCCTTCATCAGATGCTTCTCTGCCACCGGGCACATGAAGGGGCAACTTTTTAACACGTGGTAATTTCACAAAGCTCACGAGAGGACTCCAGAGCACCTGAAGGAAAGCCCAAGAAGCCAGAGTAGGATATGCCAACTCTGTCAACATGCATACAGGCAGATCTCAGGATTGAACCCACAACACTAGAGGTGTGAGGCCACAACTGTAACCACTGAGCTACTGTGCCATTAAAAAAACATCCTTACAGAAAATAACACTAATTTTAACTGCTCACATATTTGATGTTACTTGTATGCATACATGTTCTGGGCATTATGAAGCTAATAGCAGGTTAGTATAACGGTCAATTCATTTGACTTGATGGTTATGTACACTAAAAGCCATATAATTGATGCTGTTATCAGGTCTGCACCAGACTCCCAGAGTACTGACTGGGGTTTGGAGTGTTCCTACATTACGTTTCTTTGTTAAGTTTGTCCAGTTGTCTTTGCCCATATGTCTCACCTGTTTCATTTAAGTCTTGGCTCCCTTCTCATCTGGGTTGTGTGTTTGTTTAGTTTGGTTTAACTGTGTGATTTCTGGTACAGAAATCACAGTATGTTCCCTGACATATTTCTTCTTTTTCTTCCCACTTTTTTGGCACTTAACTCCTCCTACAGTTTTCGTGCTAGAAACTTCATTCCAACCGTAAAATGTCCGACGCATTGAGGAGAAGGGTGCTTGTATTTTTCTTTTTGATATTACACCCACATCCCTCTATTTTATCTCACCCTCCATCCGCTTTTTCCCATAGACTTTGAACGGGAAATTTTTCAAACCGCTCCCATGGTCAGATTTCGAAATGATACCTCCAAATTTACTACACATGTTCTGGGCAATACTGCAAAACCCTCCACCTCTTTCTATAACTCTATCACTTCTCCTTTCTTTCATTTTCATCCCTCAATCCTCATATTATAGGAATCCTAAAGACATCTTATAGATATATTATAAGAGTCACAAAACTTGGTATATGTCTTCTACAGCAAAGTTTCAGCACCTAACTGCTTCCATACTGATGCCACTCATCCCTCACCCTTCTATTCTTTCATTCATCCCTCCATCCTTCCATAACAATCCACTCATTTTAATACTCATTCAAACTTTAAGGTAGAACTGCCAAACTTCATATGTAAATTCAACTGCTGAAGCAAAGCGCACCTTATATAAATACTGCATAACCTTTTCCTTGCTCCTCCTCCTTTCTTTTCTTTCTTTCTTTTTCATCCCTCCATTCTACCACTTCCTGTTGCATTTACTGCAACCAGCAATCACACGCATTTTGGCACCTAACTCCTCCTACAGTTCTTGAGTTCTTTCCTTTGTATTCAGGGCAAAGCCCAGTGTTTGTTCCTCCGCTTTGTTATTAAACCCATTCTGCACTCGCACCTGTATCCTTGCCACCCTTGCCTCAAAGCTCCACAGTCCAAGAGTTCAGGGTCACAACACCCATGACAGCAGCGGCCCATGATGGCTGGCAGCACCTGCCACATCAGTACCCTGTGAGAGATTTTCACTCTCTGAGCAAATTGTACAGGAAAAGCGAGCTGCTTTATCATTCAAAAATGTCAGTAGGCTTGTTTCTCTTAGTGACTGGCGCATGGCAAAGATACAGAGGAATTATGGGGGGAAATTCATTTTTAATTATGTTAATGCAAACCTGCATTGAAAAAAAATCTCCCTAAAATAGGCTCTTGTTCAAAGTTTGTTGGAATCAGACATTTCACTAAAAGTTAGACCAGATGCAAAAAAAAAAAAAGTTATTAAAAAAATACACTCTGATTCTAAGCTGATTGTGTCCACTCTTCTGCCATTAACACTGCGCTCTTCTTTTAAATGGTATGCTATTTCTGAAAGAGTAAAATCTGAGCAAAAACAAATCGCGATTAATTACGATTAACTACATAACATTGTGGGATTAATCACGATTAAAACGTGTAATCGTCAAACAGCCCTAATAATTTCTAACATCCCGAAAATACAGTACCCGTAAATGCCATAAAATAATATTCACGGAAGAATACAATTAACGGTCAGGGATGAGTTGCTTAAGAAAAGGGATCGCAGTATTATTGTAACTGCGTGTGGGTTTTATTTATAAGACCGGAAGATCTTGGGATAAATCTGCAGTGATCTCAGCACTGGAGCGCTGGCTGCCGGCTCTTTAATTTCGTCTCTGACGATAATTAAATTCTTCCATTTCATTGGTTGAGTCACTGACCCCGCATGTGCCCGAGTCTATATATAAAGGGGCGAGAGTCCCAAATCCGAAATAAACCATTAATCTGCATATCCATTTTTTTTCCTGGGTCTCAGACGACTTTGACCAGAAGTGCAGAAAGTAACGGAAAATGTGTAAAGGATTGGCTGCTTTGCCCCAAACATGTCTGGAGAGGTAAAAGAGACTTTTTGTATCTTGTTTTACATTCCAGTCAATCCAAAACGCTGACAGAAGATGCTTCAAACGCTAATGTGTTCAGGTGTCAAACAGACAAAACTTGATCTGTTTCCTTCTTTTCATGAGTTGAGTCTAGTTTTTCTGTCTTTTTCTGTTATTATACTTAATTCAATGTTTTCTTCGTGTTCATCAGTTTAGTCGTTTGACGGTCAGCACTTTTGTCAGCAGTCAGATAACCCTGAAAAAAGGTTGAAACCCTCTGCAAAAACTGAATGAAATGTGTGGCGTATACAGTATCAGAAATGCTTAGAAATCTCCTGTACATACAGCTTAGCTTCTTATTTTCTTTTTTTTATTATTATTGCAAGATTATTGGGACCGGAATTTTGTCTGAGGCACATGACAAATCTAGTAATAGAATACGTAAAAATCCACCAACACTAACGTATTCTGCTGATAGTTTATGTCAATATTAAAAATGTACAATTTTAAAGTGTCGCGTAGTCTATGATAACATCATTGTTTTTTTTTATTATTAATTGTGCAGTAGGCTAACAGACGATAAAACAAGGAATTTACATGCTCTAATGTAAAGATCTACCATTTCGTCATGTTTCGTCAAGTTTATTCAGAAAGCTCCTTTAATTAAACCATATTGGTCAGGAGTCTAAGTAATTTGTCTTCCACTGATTTTCAGTATTTTTAGTTAGTACTAAGATTTGGCCTAATTCATAGTGTTCATCGATTAATTATTTGATAGATCTGTTGAATTATTATTGATTGATTTTCCAATTGATTAGGGATTGACAATTAAATGCTTTATAATATTTTGGATGTCTACCATCTCTGTAATATTTTGCTAAAAATGTTAAGTTAGAGAACATTGTTATTGTTTAAATGTTTCAAAGAATGCAAAATGATATAACTGGAATCGAGTGCCTCAGACTCCATGTGAAGTGGAAAACTGCACTCAGAGGATAAAAGACACATCCACCTCATATAACTGTGAAGAAATTTTACATCATTACCTGGTATGAGTGAAATTACGATTCTGAAAGGAAAAAAAGTTTTGTACTTTTCAACTTGATTTGAAAATGGGGGGATTTTAAAGTTACTTTCTTGCACATCGTATCAGGAGCAGTTTCAGCTAATATGGCTACAGGAGTTACTGTATTGTCATTTGAATTTGGGATGAAATAACCTGACAACTTTCAGGGTTGCAGGTTCAAATCCCATATCCACTCTGTGACTCTGTGCTTGCATCTTCTGTCTGTATCATGTGGGTTTCCTTCCACGGTACAAAGACATGTAGTATGGCTAACTGGTACTTTAAAATTGAGTGTTTGTGTGCCCTGCGATGCACTAGCATCCCATCCAAGGGATACCCTACCCTCGTGCCCTGTGATAGACTCCAGGCACCATCGTCAGTGAGAAGATGTATGGATGGATGGATGATTGATTTATGATACGTAAAATCTGACTCAAGCAAATTCTGCATATATTGGCTACTCATGCATTTCCACATACTTCATGTGATAGTTTTAATGAAGAAGGCTTCTCAATATTTCTGTCTGGAGACAATCAAATAATCATGAGGTATTCAGTGTTTCTCCAGGCAAATCTGTGTTGGATTTATTTCATTTTATCGCTGTTCTTATATCAGCTGTGTGCCACTTTCTGCCTTTTGTCTGCTTCATCTAATTCAAATATAAAATCACACTAGCACTTCAATAGATTTTCTTTTGATTATTGATTATTTTAATTAATGTTAGCTTTCATTTATTGCATGTCTTCCCCATGCTTCTCCTCTGTTGTCTTCTTTGGCCTTATTCTTTTTCATCAATGTTCATTGTAATTCCCACACACCTCTGTTAAGTTCCTTGGGGCAACTATGTTGTGAAAGGCACTATAAAAATAAATTGAATTGAATTGAAATCATTTATTAATTAAACCACAATCTTGCACTGAGTAAACGATATAGAAGATTGATTGACTGGACATTTCAGGTAGAAACATTGCAGTTAAGGAGCTACCTAAGGTATAAGTTAATTCATAAGGTATCAGCAGCCAACTAAGGTATAAGCTGATGCCTAAGGTAAAAGCTGCTACATACGGGATAAGTAGCCACCTGAGGTATAAGCCAATGCTTAAGGTATCAGCAGCCACCTAAGGTATAAGCCGATGTTTAAGGTATAAGCTGCTACATACGGGATAAGCAGCCACCTAAGGTATAAGCCGATGCTTAAGGTATAAGCTGCTACATACGGGATAAGCAACCACCTAAGGTATAAGCCGATGCTTAAGGTATAAGCTGATGCTTAAGGTATCAGCAGCCAACTAAGGTATAAGCCGATGCCTAAGGTATAAGCGGCTACATAGGGGATAAGTAGCCACCTGAGGTATAAGCCGATGTTTAAGGTATAAGCTGCTACATACGGGATAAGCAACCACCTAAGGTATAAGCCGATGCTTAAGGTATAAGCTGCTACATACGGGATAAGCAACCACCTAAGGTATAAGCCGATGCCTAAGGTATAAGCGGCTACATAGGGGATAAGCAGCCACCTAAGGTATAAGCTGATGCCTAAGGTATAAGCTGCTACATACGGGATAAGCAGCCACCTAAGGTATAAGCCGATGCCTAAGGTATAAGCGGCTACATAGGGGATAAGCAGCCACCTAAGGTATAAGCTGA
>JAACJT020000036.1:6802880-6821953 GCA_009936485.2 Gymnarchus niloticus
CCTAAGGTATAAGCTGATGCCTAAGGTATAAGCTGCTACATACGGGATAAGCAGCCACCTAAGGTATAAGCCGATGCTTAAGGTATAAGCTGCTCCATATGGTATAGGTCACTTTTGTCTTTCCCTTCCAGGGCTAAAGAGATCAAGACAAAATTGGGAACTCTGCTCCAAAAGCCAGAGAATGCCATCGACCTCATCATCCCATACCCGGAGAAGGCAGAGAAGAAACCAGAAAAGCTTCAGAAGTGAGTCCTGAGCCCTGATGCTAGCAGCTACCCTGACTATCCCTGATGGTCTAACTGAAAACACACACAACCATTATAATAGCCAATCCTGCTCTCTGTGTAGGGGAGGCTAGCTTAGCTGAATTGATGCAGGGAAGGTGAACCACACAGAATATTTTTGCTACAGTTCCACGCTTTGTTCTGTCACCAATAATTGTGCCTGGAAAGAGTTTTATTTTATTTCCACAGTATAGGAAATTATCTCCCGCCGGATGGGATTTGGGCAGCGTCAAATTGCTTCAAGCACAAAATGGTTATATCCCACCTGTTTCTGAATATGTAAAAAAAAGTCATGTATTACAATGTATACGTGGAGTTGTTTCTTCTTATTAACTTTAAGCTGGTATTCATGTCTTGAAGGTCACCACACTGAAGTCCCAGAGCCATTATTTAAAAGCTTCTGTGGAGCTGAAGTTGGTGTTGGGGGGGCTAGGGTTTGCTTTACTAAATAGTTCCATGAGTCGTGTTTTACTGCAACATGCAGCAGCTCATCTGAGAGCGAAGCTGATGTTCGATGTTCAGTTGCAGTCAGTTTAGTGGAACTGCTCTCTCTCTGGAACACGTTAAGCTATCGGCAATGTTAAATAAACTTATAGTCAGTAAATAAGTTGTGTATATATATATATACAGTATCTAAATTGCTATTGAAGGCAGCATGGTGGCTCAGTGGTTCGCATGGTTGCCTCACACTACCCGGATTCGATGTTCGAATCCCACCTCTGCTTATGTGCCCTTGCAGTTTGCATGTTCTCATTTTGCTTTGCAGTTTTCCTCAGTGTACTCAACATTCCTCCCACAGTCCAAAAGCATGTGGTTTAGGCTGGTTGGCGTTTCTAATTTTCCCATGGTCTGTGATTGTGCCATGCAATTGGGTTGGCACCCCGTCCAGTGCCCCCCACTCTGTGGGCTAAGCTGCCTGGAGTTTGGCTCTAGACCAGATCCTCCTGTGACTCTGCATCGGATCAGCGGTTTGGAAAATAGATGGCTAGATGACCGATTAATTCAAGCTTTAAGGTTCCTGCAGTGTATTTCGTAATAATTGAGATGGTTTGCAGTTAAAATATTTTGACAGTTTTTATCTTCATTACATCTTTGTGATAAGCAGAAAAAAATGCCCACTCTGTGCTGGCTAAACTTGAATGTTGGCTGATTAGAATTGTAATTTTCAAATGGTACACTGGTGAGTATTGAGTTTTGTTCAGAAGAATGAGAGAGCAAGAAAGCAGGATCAGGACTGGTCTTTGTGAGGTACGCTTCGGAAGGTTTGAGAAAGACTGAGGTGGCAAGGTGTGCAAAATTGTGATGGCCCCGGAGTGCCATGCACAACACATTAAAGAGACACAAAAAAATAAGAAATCACAATGCTGCTTTTTTGTGTTTCTGAAAGGTTTTGTGTTCTTTTATTTTTTACATCTCCTTAACGTTTTTACATTTTTTTTTTTTAAATCGAAAGTCCTAGAAGCTACAGGGGGCAATATACGTTGTGACTAACTTAAGGATATTGTTTTTTTCTGAGCAGACAGCTAGGCTTAACATTAGAGAAACCCAAAAACATTAAGGAAACACAAAAAAAAGGAAAAATTTTTGGATATGCAGAACATTACAGAAACAAAAAATCTAGAAAATCACAAAAATTACGAAAAGAAACTGTTTTGCATTTTCTTATCCATTTGCCCCTGCTTGATATGTTGTCCATTGCACTTCAGAGCCACCAGTAAAAAACTTTGTCATGCGGTCTTACATGAAACGTGATACTGGTATGTAATGTGTTCTAAAAGAGTGTGATTATGAGCCGGAATTCTTTTAATAACCTGCAACGTGATGAAAGTCACAGACCTGGGTTCTGACGCAGTTTAAGCTCTAACATTAACAATCTGATGGAGAGCCAATGTAATGTGCAACTGGGATCAACAGTACTTTGAGCAAACACAAATCCTTACTAGGATCATTTTTAGTGACATATAAAAAAATAGTTTTAGGTCAGGTCAGGTTGACCTTTTGCAATGATTTTAGGTTGTCTCCCTCCTATTATTGTATATAATATCAGACCTTAAATAACTATAGATATGTAGGCTCTTTTCAGACATTAGACTTAACTAAAATTGTATGCATCCCGGATATGATTCTCTAGGTATTAGCTGAAGTATGCTTGTCCAGCTTTTTATAGAAGATCAGATTTTTTTGTGTATGTTTTATGGGCTGGATTTTGAAATCTATAAGAAATTGTCCTTTTAACCTTTTAAAAAGTCTTCTAAAACATAAGAGGACTTTTTTGACCATGTTAATGGAGTCCCCGTTTCATGCAAATGCTACAGGGTTTATTGGCATTTCTTTGTAAGAAAGTGCTCAGAACAAAAACCAGTTAAAGTGTCTCTGAAGGTAGCTGTGACACTAACTAAAGTTAGCAAACTTAGAGCTATTGTGAAGAATTGAATTCAGTATGTATTAATCCATATGAAAGAATCTTGTGAACAGGCAACATTTTATTTGAGACATTTCAAATAATACGCAACAATCAAAGTCCATTTCCAGTTGGGTTTTGAAAAAATATGTCCAGTCGTTATTAACTGACCTCAACAGCAATGGAAAAAAAATAATTTGTTTTGGTAAATTATAAAAATGCTATTGTATATATAATTTATTTTATTATGCATTATGACTGCAATGCTTAGATGAAATATATTCTTTTGTGATGTCCATCAGCCGCCATTTAGCTGATGGTGTATAACAGATTATTTTGAAAAAAACAGTCAAATTAAGTTGATGTAACAGCAGGTATTTGATGGTCAGTGTTTCATATTTAAGGCCATCCACTGAGGAAGCTCTCCAATGGCGTGAATCCCTGGACCGCGTCCTCATCAACAACTGTAAGTGATTTTCATTAAATGTGATTATAATGCAGCCTTGCATGCCTTGATATGGTAAGTAGTGTTTTTCTTTGGCATATGTTGAAAGGTTTTTTTGATGCAAAATTGTCCTTCCTGTCTTGTGAGTCCTTAAGATGCTGTTGGCATAAACAAATCTTGAATTACTGTTTTTCAAACGTACTGGATGTGTGGCGTCCGTGAGAACAAGTTTGGACATGACTTTAAGATTGTAACCATAGGCCTTCATTAGTGTCTCTGCTTGAAGTCTGACATTATTCAAAAAAAATAAACAAAAACAAAAATATCAATGCCCATCTCTTACTTCCCAAGCCAAGATCATATTCTCAAATTGAGAATTAAAATTTCATTTGTTGCAATTACAGATCTTCAAATCATTTTGCTTTAATTTAACATGAGAAGTTTCCATTAACTGCATATAAATTTGGTATTCACTTAATTGTGTAATCATTTTCCAACTCGGAGTGGAATAAATAGTATAATTTTTTCACCTTCAAGAACTAAGAGTCTGCATTCTTTAAAAGTCAAACAGGATGAGAATGCATTTACATTACCCTGTGATGCGCTAGTTTTTCTACACAATGTGTAAATTTGTTATTTTTGTGGCTAAACTCGGACACTAGATGGATATGTTGGTAATTTCAATCTAATGTACAACGGCTGGCTAGAGTGCTTCAAGTTTCATTTATGTTTTCAGAATCTTTCTTGCCATCACAAAGAAATAAGCTAATTCTTTTCAGAAGCTGTATATCATAGCATATTTCCAACATATGTTTATTCCTTTTCATTCTTTCAGCTGTCACTGAAATCAGTAAATGGGATATTTAGCTCTAAACTGGCATATATTTATTTGCCTGGGAAGTGCGTGTTTCTTGTTTTTTTTTTTCTTGACAGAAAACCATCTCAATCTAGAAAGGATTAAGATGCACCAAAGAGCTATTTGGTTTGCAACAACAGCAGAAACAGTGCATTGCCGCACTTCCCCCAAGGCAGACCAGCTGAGTTGGCCAGCTACTGAAATTCTTTAAGCAGAACGGTTCATCATGTTCCGTTCCTGCCAAGAGAAATGTGTCCTAACTGCCTCCTGCATGACAGATACAGACAATGTATAATCCGTATGGTGTCCTTCACAGATGGGCTAGCCACTTTCAGGAGCTTCCTGAAATCTGAGTTCAGCCAGGAGAACATTGAGTTCTGGGTGGCTTGCGAAGACTTCAAGAAGACCAAGTCCCCGGTGAAAATGGCCATTAAAGCTAAGAAGATCTATGAGGAGTTCATTCAAACAGAGGCTCCCAGAGAGGTATCAGTTTAAGAATCACTTTCTCTGTTCAGCTCGTTTGCACGCTGAGTTGACAGCTTCCAGCCATGTGATTGACATATACCATGAGGTCCCAACGTGCTCCTTGGTGTTTTCTGAAAACAAGTTAGACAAGAGCAAAGAGATCTTCAAATATTGTGAATCTGTCCTTCATCAAAGCCGTCAACACATCCCTGTAAATATCGTGCATATGTGGGAAGCAATATTTCCAGAGGTCATTTCATCATAAAGCATGAACATTTTTTAAACGGCTGTTGTTTCATTTTGTAACCGATGCAGTCTCCACACGAGAAGTGCCCATGTGACTTTTGAAAGCAATGATACTGACAGTAAGGAAGCAAGGCTTTGATGTAAGTTCCTCACTGACCCACCAAAGTTATTACGTGTAACGTGTGTGTAATGCCTCCTTGCCCAGGTGAACATTGACCATTTCACCAAGGATGTGACTCTGAGGAACCTGGTGGAGATATCCCATACGACCTTTGACCTGGCCCAGAAGCGTGTCTACGCCCTGATGGAAAAGGATTCCTTTGGCCGGTTTCTGAGATCCTGTCAGTATCAGGACCTGATCAAGTAATGACAGAAGGCATAAAGGGGTTTTAAACTACCCACAATGCAAAGTTTAAAATCCCCTTCCAGTTATATTGAAACGTTAAAGATCCCATTTGAATTTGAACAGAAAACGTACCAAAAAAGAAAATCACTCATCTAAAATTAAGGTCAATAAACAAAATTGCAAAGCGTGTCTCAAAATTTTTCTTTAAACATCAAAAAGTTGCTTAACATTTTAAAACATTCTAAGTGAATTAAAAATAAACAGATTAAAATGAAGGTATGTTACGAATGTAGTAACATCAGCTCCTAGCATTTATGTGTCATACATCATAACTGTGTATGCGACTAACTGAAGATTTTGAAGCTTTTTTCGCAGTTCCATGTCCTGAATCTACAGGTTCTATATCTTGGGCTGAAATAATAGTTTTCTCAGGAAAATCAGTCTACTTCAACATATTTGCTGTCCACACCTTACCTCCACTTTCAAGGAGTTTGTTTTCTGATATTTAAAAAGACAAAAAAAGTGCGATTGGTATGTAACCATAAAAAATGACAGGTTCAGCACGCAGGTTTATTTTTGCGAGACTTGGTATTTTTTATCAAAAAAAACAAAACAAAACATGGAACCAGAGCCAGTTACAACCTCATGTGATTTGTGTTAGACTGCCTGCAGAGAAGACAAAGTAATCTGTCCTGACTAGACTTTCAGTGATTACAAAACTGCAATCACGACATTCTTACATAATTCTCCTGGAAAACGAAAACACTCCTTGGATTTAACCACATCGTATTGCAAACAGCAACTTGAAAGAGACTTCTTAAACTTAATAACTCACACTAAAAGTAAACTTGTGCTTGAATGTATATCACAGGTAGGGTGGGGTGTTCAGTAGTAACCACTTCACTGTAAGTAGCTATGGTGGAAATCACATAGAGTGGATCTTAAAAAAAATGTACCAAGTCTTTTAGAGAGAAAAGTTTCAACTCTGATGAATGGTCAACATCATATTTTGAGGTTTTAGTATAATGCCTCCAGAGTAGAAAATTCGTGAGATCTTGTCAGACTAAAGTTCAATGACAAACATCTGAAACTTTAAGCCATACGTTTTGAGGGTAATTAAATTACAATATACTTACAAATTAAGTATATTGTTCATTTGTTTTATCATACTTATACTGCCATTATACTAATCACATTACATTATTAACAGTTATTTTACTTAATTAACTCACATTGAATATTCCTCAACATAACCCCAGTATGCAATATCACTCCAGAGGAAATCGTATTCATTCCATCCGTTTCAGTTTCATTACTGTTAGCTGCAGCCTCTAATCCTATTTGCCTAGCTGTAGTGTATCTGCAACTCTGTCCTGCATGCTGTCATGTATTACAATACTGTTGTCATCATATTTTAATCATATCATATACAGCATCACTATATTTAACCCTCATGTATTTAGCACTGTGTTAAGTCCTTATCTTGTTCAAAGAAAATTAGAAACCAGCTGGAGAGTGAAGCTTTTGCATTTATTTGTTCAAATATATTCCATGGAAATTTACACATTTGGGCCACCTGAAAATTTAAAAATAAATTATTATATCCCTGCAACAGAAGGCAGATTACTCAAATTACTAGCCATAGTAAATTGCCTTTAATAATAATTATTATTCATTTAAAAAAATAATTACGATATTATCTCTACAGACTGTTCACAAGGACTTACTATAAGTGCTAAAATTACATATATTTAGTATTATATCTGCATGTATTTCCTGTTTTTCACAATATAAAGATGAATTGATACATGAAATTCCTCAAGATGTATTTATTTTTTGCATGTAAATATTTCAAGTCTTTGCATTTAAGTTATTTTTACAAATGCAGTGCTGAACTTAGAATTGTTCCAAGGATAAGGAAATGAAGAAAAAGATATGGCATACTTTACAATGTCATAAAGCAAATAATCTGGAGAATGATTTGTCATTTTCTTTTGTTACACTGCAGGTAGGATTTGTTCATTTACTGTACAGTCTTTGCTGTTCCTTATCGACTGAATACCCCAGAAAATCAATCAGGGTGAATATAGATTTTTGTTTGGAGGTCTCCCAACTTCTGGAATAGGCTCCAGGATTTGGAACCCTCTATGAGATAAGGAAGGATGGATGGATGGATGGATGGATGGATGGATGGATGGATGGATGTTTAGTTTATCACATTTCAGTGACTCCACTTTTCCCACATGAGAAGTGTGGCAGTATTTCTGTTGTGTTTGCTTTGTCACAGACCAGGGATAGCATGGAGGAGCCAGAGTATATGAAAAGCTAAGAGATGAGTGGCAAAAATGAATGGGGGACAGTTTAGCTTTGCCAACAAAAACCTGTTAGTGGGTTGTGCTTATAAATATCCAAGACAAATCACAGTCTCCAAAGGAAAAGGCATGGAACAAATGTATTTTGTGGCTTTTCATTCCCAGCAGGTGGTGTTGTTTGAAGTCTGCTAATAGTTTTTCAGTTTCATTCATGGATTTCCGTGATCATTATTTGAACATTAGATGCAAGTTCAGATACAAAATATTTCAGAACCCAAATGCTCCTCAACAAAGTCACGGATGTAACCGCTGAATGCAAAATTGTGTTTCAGATGTGTTTTGGAAAATAAATTACTTAATGGTAGAGCAACAGTCCCACCCAAAGATAATCCTGATCCTGTACAATCTACATGCATCATTCAAGTCAAATTATACAGTCTGTGAAGAACCAATACACACGCATTGCACTCCCCAATTACATTTTCATGCTTCTTCACATCAACAAGAAAGAACCTTCAACTTATAATCTCATTGTATTAAAAAGTATATAAATTTGTATTTCTATTATTTGGTCCATCAGCATGTCCAGCAGCAAACGGAAATCAGCCAAAGCGATTAAGGCACGTAGTACTGCCAGAGTAACCATGGATACACTAGACTGCCAGCCCCTTTTCAAGTCAGTAACATCATAATGGCAGACTTTCCTGACATTTTCATGTGGAAGGCTACAGGGACCACATAAGGACAGGTCTTTGAATATCCTATAGAATTGCACGGGAAAAATTCAGGCCTGTCTCTGTATTCTCCCTTTTAATACAGATATTCTATTTAATATTCTAATCCACATGAAATAACTTGCATTCTAAATCTAGCCATTTTTTTGATATCTATCTATTTTTTGCCTCCCGTAAGTTGTGGGGTTGTTTCTTACTGATTGTAAATCTCATTAAGATCCCTCTAGCTGTTCCGGTAAACTTCCATACATGGAATTAAAGATCTGCACAATAAATAAAATATCATGAACAAATTAATAGTCCGAATCAGTACTTCATCCCATGAGGCATTGTCTCTGTTTATCTGTTGCCATTTTTTATGTCCCTAAAAGCTAAATTTTGGCTCCAGTCATCTGGATGCATCATCCCTTTGGCAATTCACAGACACGTTTTCTGTCTACATGACCGACTTATGATTATGATGTGCTGAGTGTGGTTAGTAAACTGATTTCTCACAGTACGACAGTCAGCACAAGAGGATGCCGCTCGTACTGAGACAAGACACAACGATTTTTCAATCTAAAGCAGGCAGTTCTGACTTTCAGTTTTGAATATGGAAAGCATGTGTTAATAACAGCCCATTCAACGGCCAAGAGCTGATAATTTGCTTCATTGTCTTCCTAGTGTAGCAGAAGTTCTTCAATTCAAAATATTAATCATTTAAATCCCTTCCCATATGGACTGGTATTAGAGGTTGTTCAGTACCTATAGTGGCAGATGTAATAACTTATGT
The DNA here is from genome assembly GCA_009936485.2 of Gymnarchus niloticus. Lineage (NCBI taxonomy): Eukaryota > Metazoa > Chordata > Actinopteri > Osteoglossiformes > Gymnarchidae > Gymnarchus > Gymnarchus niloticus. The sequence continues at coordinate 6,811,742 of JAACJT020000036.1, forward strand.
TCTAAATCTAGCCATATTTCTTATAAATGTGATCAAAGGTAGGCATACATGGATATTTCTTATGCACAAAACCCAGCCAGGCTACATACGTCTACATACAAATACCTCTTCATGTCACCCCAGAATGTACAGTCGCCATTCAACACACCCATGTACTTGTGGAGCTCAACTAGGAGTGAACCTTGTTCTGCTAATCAATACCTCATAAAGTGAATGAAATACTTAAGTGCACAAGTTAAGTGAGCTGATGGTGAAAATAAAAAATGACATAGAACGGCCGAGGTGCTTTCCAGGTGAGGTTTGGGAAGCAAAGTTATGCTGTTGGAGCCAGCCGACCAGATATCAGTGATATTTGGCAGAACAGAATAAATTACTTTGACTTCATGTTGCATTGCTGTATATCAATATATATTCTAATGTTAAACTGTTTTTTTTTTTATGAGCAGGTATTCATTTAGTGCCCAGATAAATGGCATTAAACATTTTCTCATACTGCCTAAGACTTTTGCACAGTACTGTGTGTGTCATACAGAGTGTGTGTTCATATGTATACCACGCAGAAAAAGTGTAGCCTTGTACATATTCAATCATCACCATCAAAACCTTAGCCATAGTTTGCGTCAGAAAATACTTACAGAGTATGCTGTTATATTGACAATATGGCTAAGCGTTTTGACTATCTTGCTCATAAAAAATGACACAAGGACTTGTCATTCTGATGGCACTGACATGGTACTTGATGTAAATATTTACTTTTGAGAGACAGTCTGAAGATTTTGATCAAGTTATGGGCTTTTGCAGGTAATCCATTGTGTGGTGCTGTTTGTACTAATTGTTTTGAGAAATGCACTTACTGTCCTGCAAATATTAAGGATGATTCGAGAAATGTTCCAAAGCGACTGAGAAAAACTGTAAGTGATGTCGCTCAGCATGACTTTTCATGCAAGCGTCTGTGGAAGTTTTGGGTAAATGTTAAATAAGAGGGACAAATATTTGTAAATGCTGAGAGGAAAGTTAGCTCTTAAAATAGGAAATATTTCTCCCTCCTGTACAATATCCTATAAAATTTTATTGTACATTCTTAAAAATATTTATTTACTCAATTAAGTCTCTAAACTTGTAAACAGAACTATTTCCATTCCCTTAAGTCAAATTCTATATGGCACTTATGATAACATGATGACTAAGAAGTGTTTACATTTTTTTCATTTACACAGGAATTCATTAAAAAAAATCGCAATGCATGGCATGATCTTCCTTCGGGTGGCTTTTTCCTTAGCTGCTGATCTCTACCTGAAGCTTTTTGGGTGGGATTACCTAGAACCACTTCTAGTAGTAACACCTTCACTAAAATTTTTAAGTACCGAGCTACAGCAAAAGAAACGAGAACCTTGCCCCACCAAGAGTATTTTAGCAAAACAACTCACAGTCTGGAGGACTTTTCTCGGTTCAACATGAACCTGTACTGGATCCGAAGCTGAATCAACGAACGGATGAATTTAGTGTAAAGAATAAAGCACAGCTGTGGAACTTGAATCAGCAGACTTTTAATGAAATTAATTAATTGCAAGTACAGTTGATAGTGCTAATACACTACAGTTAACGACAACTCGTGACGACAAGAATAAGACAGTAAGACAAGATGTGAAATGAAATTTGACAATGGTCGTTTTTCAGTGTGTTTTCAGAATGAAGACGCTAAACATAAATATTCCGTAAAGTTACTTGTGGTTAGCACAGTACGTTTCCTAGTCTGACTAGATCAATTAAAGAAATGCAGTAAGATAAAACAGGCTTCCTAAACTTAAACTTACGCTAATCCATCAAATGCATGCAAAACTGACTTGGTCCCTTATAACAAGTATAAACTCCTTATTATATTTTGACATTGAATTTTGTTTGCACAACCCCCTTGGTTTATCATTTTATCAAACGATAAAAATAAGTCCTGTGCCTCAGGTTATTTTTATTGAACCAATAAAGCCGCACATATTTCACTACGTTCACTATGTATATATCTGCTCTGCCATATTTTTATTGTATAAATTTGCATTTATCTTTTGCCCTCCCACAAACACGAATATGCACGTTATTTCATAGGTCTGTACTTGTTAAATCATTCTCTCAGTATAACACTATCTACATTTTCTCAAGATTAAGTTCACTTCTTCATATTGTACTCAACTCGCACTTGATCTCGGCACTTCACTTCTTATCGCCGTTCTCTTTTCCGGTAAAACTGCTCTGCGTTTTAACCACTTCATCTTTGCTCTAAGTTGATCTCACGACATAAAGAAAGAAAGACTGACGCTGCATAGCATAGCATGACGATTTTTCTTTTTTTTTTTGCATACATCTGCCTTAAGCTTTGTTGTTTGGAATGGAAATGTTTCAAATGCTACAAAATCAGACATAATTTCCAGAAGGTCAGTAGTCAGGTAGATTTGAAGCCTGAATAATGTTTTAAATAAATATTTTCTATGCCCGTTAAGTTGCGGTTTTCACAAAGCCTGAAGTATTTCACCTTTCTCTTCTTAACACGCCACAAGCATTCCTTATGTCGGGTGGGTGTAAGATGTTCAAGAAAATCTTGGATTTGATGAAGCGTCTGTAGGAGTCCTTCTCCATTAGCAGGAAGATCTTTCTTTGGGCCTCATTAAAGTTAGTTTTACTGAGGTTTTTCAAGTTCCTTCTCATCTCTTCCTTTGTAGCAGAATCAAGGTTAACCTGAAAATTTCACAAAAAGAGTCAAAAGTGGTCAGTATTGGGAAATTGTGACTGCAATATATACAACACAAGCTGAGGAAAAGTCATTAGCTATGGATCAACTGCAATTGAGGAAAGCTGTTTTCTTTTATATTGTTGATGTTATGAATCTGCTGTACCATACTGTACCTCCTTAGGGGACTCCACCTCTACGAACATATCATAAATCTCCCTGGCTTTGGTGGCTAGCTTCTCCACTGGCGTCTTCTTTTTGTATTCTTCACAGGCCAACCAGAATTCAAGGTTCTCCTGACTGAATTCGGTTCTCAGGAACATCTCGAAAATTGTCAGGCCGACTGGTGAAGAAGAATTGGGTTGGGTCAGAAACTCAGAACATCTGTTGTACCTCTGGTGTAATACTAAATGTCAGATATGGTATGGTGTTGTCTCACCATCTGATGACCAATGCATGTTGAGGGCCAAAAAAACTCCCATATGAATAATCATCACACAAAGGATTAATCATTACAGTACAGGCTTTATAGATTTTTGGGACCAAAATGAAATATAAAAGGTATATCTCGCCATGGAGAAAAAACAAAATAGATTAAAAAAAAACCTGTTACTGGCTTCATGGCCTGCTTTAAGAGAGAATCGAGCCAGTGTGTAATCCATCTCCTTCAGTTTGGACTAGAAGCAAGCACATCAGATGAGGAAGACTGGAAAGGGGTGGGGTGCTGTGATAAATACGGAATGTGGGGGGGTTCTCAGGAGGTCAGTGCACTCGAACACGAGTGGGTTACCCCTGCAGGCTTGCTGAGGGTCTGCCCCAGGGGGGGGACCCAGCCTGCAGACACGTACGACACGTCCGCAGCATGAGAATGCAGCATTCTGGGGCCACCGGAGGGCCACAGCAAAAACAAAAACAGCCAAACAAAACACAAGCATACAGCCCTTCACAAACTGACCCAGTGAGTCCTTACTGAGCTCTTCCTGTGGGAGAAGCCTTGACATCTTTGTGTTTTCTGAGCTCACCAGGGGCAGTACTTACTGTAACACACTGGCTTGTGCCCCCCCCACTTGTGCTCCATTAACCCACCCCCTTTCCCCATCACCCCCACCAACTCAGTCTTTGACATCAAGCGCAAGTGGAGACTTTGGGTCTGGCAACCTTCAGAGCGTTCCATGACCAGCAGAGCTGAAGTGAAAAAGCTGTTTACATGACTGGCAACTCTGCTCCTGAGAAATCATAGTTACTGAATGCGATGGCCTGCTAGGAAAGTCTCACGTGTTTCCCAGAAGAAACTCGACCTTTGAAGTCAATCGTCAGTGACAGGATAAAGCAGGACTCCATTTGAATTACTCTCCTCAACTTTTCATTGCTCACCTTCATGACTGACCAAGTTCTCCAAACATTCACCCCATTTCTTCACTTCCGCTGGATCAACTCTGTAACCAGAGGAAAGGTGTTTTGTTTTTTTTTTTATTTGCTAGCACATATGCAATCTAATTTAATTTTTAACATGAAACATGTAATTTGTTTATCCATATTTTGTATGTTTCCTTATGTTGCCATGGTAATGCTGGAATACAAATAAGAATTAGTATAAATGTTTTTTATGCTATGTAATATATATATTAAATACGTTCTAGTAATTCACATTCTCATATGGAAAATTTTAATGCATTTCTAAATTTGTCCAGGAGAGACAAAGACAACATGTATCATCTTGTGCTTTGATTTTTATTTGTCGGATGAAGCTGACCTCTTTGCTTCAGTCGCTTTTTCGTTCTTGTTCCTGGTTGTCTTTTGATCTTGTTGATTCTCCGGCTTCTGAAGTAGAAACCCAATTTTGTACTTGATTTCCTTCGCACTGCAACAGAGAAGTCATCTCAGGACACATGATGTGATTTACAGCTCTAACATCCACTGTCGCTTTGATGGCAACGGGAAAATGTTCTAGACTTTATTTTACATGAAAGTTTTCTTTTTCAAACTTACAAGTTTCTTTAACTATCAACCATCACTCTTTTAAAATGCAGTAATATTTTGGTACATTGTCAACTGCTAATTATTACTTCATGCAATTATCTTCACATAAATCAGCAAATGTACATCAAATATGGTTTTAAAGACTGAAAGACAATTCTAAACAACATTGTACATGCACTGCCTTTTACATTTATGATGAAACATACACCAAAATTTCACTCTAAAAACAACTTGCCACTCCTCGAAAGTAACTTTCTGTTTCACATGTTATCTTTTTTTTTAAAAAAAATAACTGCAAACTTGGCAAATTTAGTGTGCATTGCGTTTACACACATTTCCATTGGCTGTGCAATAAATAAAGTAACCCCCATACCTTTTTAAGCATGTTGCGGGCAGAGCCACAAGTCCTTTGCACATTCTGCCTGCTTAGGTGTTAGGTCCGTGACAGGAAGTGGTTTGAATGCAGCCTGCTTTGCCGTGCTAGCTTTAGTCATGGCCTCTCCCTCCTCTCCCATGAGGGGCTTTTATTGCATAGAGACAACTAGAGCGAGCAGATTGGCCAATCAGGGACAGTAAGCCCCAAACATGTCTCTCCATGTGCTGTGAGTTGTCCTGATATTAATTATATTTACGTTTTTTTTTTGTTGTTGTTTTTATGGGAGTTATTAAAGGGAAACTATACATGCATATATCCATCCGTTATCTATACCGCTTAACAATCAGGGTCGTGGGGAAGCTGGACCCGATCCCAGCTTATACATATATGGAGATAAAATAAAAAAGTAGCAGCAAAGTCTTTGGAACTACTGATGGAACGTAGCAGTTGTTCTGCACTGTGCCAGTGAATTACTGTTGACTCAATAAAGGCTTAGGGAGTTCATTTTTTTTGCAGGGCAACACAATGACATGGAAGTAAGAAAAAGACTCATCCAGTAAACCAACATTAGAGTACAGGCCGAACAGCATACAATGCTAGGAAGGTCAAAATCTCTCTCTCCAGAGCTCTGTCTGGATATTGAAGGCTGTGCATACCTTTTTTTTTTTTTTTTTGAAGCAGCCAATGAGACTTGATAATTTGCTAGTTCAGCGCTAGTTGGATATAAATTTTGCAGGTCCAGATTGTGAGATGCCATGATACCAACAGCAGGATTTCCACATGTGTGGGCAACAGAGAAACTAAACGTCACTCAAGAGCCCTTTGTGCCAGAGCAGATTGCAAATGAAGTGATGATGTTGCAGTGGTGCAGAAATAGTCGTTTCAAGATCTCTCCCAATTTTGGGAGACAAGTTCAATGAAGGTAATTTTGGATAGCCTGAAGCAAGTTAAGTTAGACCTCAAGTCCCATAAACTGAATAAGATGACAGTAGTATTTTTATCCTGAAAGACACCATTCTCCACATGGAAGAAACACTAAACCCTGGACAGATAATGCAGACAATCTCACCGGATAATAGCATATCTCTAATGTATTTATTCAGTTATCACAACGGCTAACCTACTAATGATGAGCCTGTAAAAGCAGACAGAGGACACAGCATTCCAGAGGAAGTATGTCTATTATCGGTCATCAGAAGTCAATATCTGTTTGCCAGCAAAAAATAACAACATTTGTTGATTTGAGGAAATGGTGACTTTTTTGAGCTTGATGAAGTACCATGAACCACTGAAGAACCAGCACGTCATTCTGTTTTTGTAAGGCGGTGTGGTGTATGGCTTTCTTAGGGGGTTTTGGCTCAGTCCACGGTCTGGAACTGGCATTTTCAAATGCCTCCCCAGCTTGGCGATGCATTGGCTATGCCCTGTGCACCAGCGAAGCTGCGAATTACACTTGAGAGCAACTCTCTGCTTTTCATAGAGGTTTGCGAATAAAATTATGCATGCAGTCTTTACTTGCTCCTGTTTCGTTAGCTTTGAGACTTTGAGTTTCTCATGGGACACTTCAAGTTTCCACAGTCTGTTGCCAAAGCAAACAAACAAACAAACACACGTTGACAATTATACCTCTTTAAAAGTCATTAAAAGTCATGAAAGTAAGGTTGTTTCATAGTGTAATAACCAGTTTTTAAACAAGCTTATTTTACATGCAAAGTAAGAATGTGAATATGGTGTTCAGTGGGGTTTCTTTTTTATCTTCCAGGTGTGTATGTGATGTGATCTAACACAATTAGAAGTGGTCCTGGGACAAATGAAGATTCAAAACTTTGAGATATTCCCACCAACCATGGGTTTTGAAGCCTCATTTAGCACCAGCATTGATTGGTAGTTTGGGATACTCCCACCCATCGTGGGTTTTGAAGCCTCATTTTGAGTCAGCTTTGATTGGTTAGTTCAAGACACTCCCATCTGTCATGGGTTTTGAAGCCTCATTTAGAGCCAGCATTGATAGGTAGTTTGGGATACTCCCACCCATTATGGGTTTTGAAGCCTCATTTAGAGCCAGCATTGATCAGTTAGTTCAGGATACTAGCACCCACCATGGGTTTCAAAGGCTCATTTGTCCCATCACTAATCAGAAGAATATAGAAATCAGTAATGCAAAAAGTGATAGGTTAAAAGCCAAATGTGGAAAAAAATTTCCACCTAAGAAGAATGATCTCAGCCCTCTCACTGATCCAGTCATAATACTATTGTTTCTCTACAACATTTCTGCCTGCTTCTCCCTCAGAAAACAGACTCCTTCAGGCAATATCATCCTAATAATGTATAATAATTTTTCAAAATGACTCCCAGCACTGAAAACTCCACTGAACCAGAGAATTTTGCATTCAGTAACACATTTACATCTGCTGATCTCAGTGCATTAGCTATCAGGACTAAAGAGGTAAATGCAGGGACAAAATCAGAGTTGTGGCCTTGATAATGGCATTTTTATTGTAATATATAAGCCTATATCTCAGCATAGGTAAATTTCAGTAAAGACGCGATAAACAAGCCAGGATTTTACTGCGATAAGCTAATGCTTAAACATAATCACGATAACGTCCACCTTTAGCCCTTATCCAACTCAGCCATTGAGCAGACTGGGGTTCAGGGTTAAGGTAGTTAGTCTTTGCCAACTGAAACATGAGAGTGAGTGAGCAAGGCAGCACATGTCAACATGTGTTCCCTCAAGCTGCTGTTTTAAGCCGCGATAAACAGGTCTGAAGCAAATACCGGCCAGGACCCTCGGTTTACGTGGGCATAAATGCAACCAGATGTCATTTCGGGATCACGAAGCACAGTGCCAGTCTGTTCCACCTCAAGAGATGCAACGGCTCATGACAGAGCCGGTCCACAAGCAAAAACACCTGCAGTGTTTAGATGGCGGGTACTTTTCCGGTGTTTTAAGTATATATATGGCGTTAGTTGGGGCGGAAGCCGATGGAGAAACAATTTCATTGCAGGGTTCACACAATCACCTACTATGGGCAATTTAGAAACACCCGATAGATTGATTGCATACGCTTGGACTGTACTGCTGCTGGCATCATTTAAAATTCCATGAGCACAGAAATCACAGGGCAGCACTGTCCATAGAACAGTCATCAGCAGAAGGGCATTCCCAAACACTTCCATCAAGTACAAGCGTGTGGTCTACCTGCACGGCGTGAACTTACAGTAAATTCAGTGTACATTCAGTTGGTGAAAACCTAAATGACCTGAGGAGAACGTGCAAACTGCACCATCACAAAGCCAAGGTGTGTGAGGCAAAAATGCTGCCCATTGAGCCATTGTGTGTAGAAATAGATATTTGTGTGTTCGTTTTAAACACTGATGCTTTGTGCTATTATATGCAATTTATTTCCCCCATTTGTCTTTATGAGTATATCAAAATATGTAAAGTGAAACAAAGTAAAGTGGGAAGGTGTTGCTGGATGAGGAACAGCTGTACTCTGGAGGTCCAGGCTACGTGTCTGAGCATTTACGTCATCTCATATAGAGCATGATGAAAGCGGTTCACTTGGGTTTGACAGGACAGATCAAATGCTCCACTGTTCCAGGGTGAGGTTTACATCAGCGTGAAGGCCGGGGCCCCTCAAAAAAGGTATTTTTGTGTTTCTCCTTTGAACTGTGGCCCAAAACAAATACACACTCAAGGGCAGATTGTTAGAAATATTCAGCCTAAATATGGGGCTGTTTAAGAGCTGGACCTCAGATCACGTACACCGTGCAAGAAATTTGCCAAAACAACCAATTGCTTTTAAGAGTACTGGAAAAAAAAAAAAAAAAACGCCGCTGCTGGCATCATTTAAAATTCCATGAGCACAGAAATCACAGGGCAGCACTGTCCATAGAACAGTCATCAGCAGAAGGGCATTCCCAAACACTTCCATCAAGTACAAGCGTGTGGTCTACCTGCACGGCGTGAACTTACAGTGAATTCAGTGTACATTCAGTCCTCGATGATCAAAACTACTTGCTTTCCAGATGCACAGCAGGAAAGGCAATCCTCCATAGCATCACTTTGTGGTCCCTAAGCACTAGGCTCTGTGTCCAAGATCCAAAGAACAGGCATTTTCAACAGGATTTTCAACAACAAGATGTCGATTCACACAGGAGCTTCTCTGATGTACACAACTAATCCTGCTTGAAATTCTTGCTGAACAAAGAGGCAGAGAGTAGCCTTGAATGAATCTACTGAGACAGTGCAAGCATTTCAGTTACTCTGGAGTGAACACAGCACAATGGCATTCGGAAGGCTTTGAGCGTGGAATATTGATCATGAAACTCCCACATCCTATGTCTGTTTCTTACAGAAAACTTAAAAAACCTGAATCATGTGAAGAGAAAAATAACTTTACATTCATCAATTAATCTGATTCCCCAGTTAATTATAATAATAAAAGAATAATAAAGATGTGAATGGCCTTTTTCCCAAAATCATGTAGTTAGAAATAAGGTAATTTTCCACCTGAATTTGCTTACAGGATTTTAATGTTTTTGGGTTGATATTCTTCATGAATAAATAAACTGTAAAAGCAAATTGCCTTGAACTAATCTGTGCAGTGTAGTATAACATTTTTATTGTGTTTTTATTAAACAGACTGTAGAATGTTATAGATTATTTTATCCATAAATGGCTGCTGGTATAATGACTATTCTCGTTATAGCAGCAGCTACATAGAATAGGATCTGTTCAGTTGACAGCTGGAAACCAACAAAAATCCATGAATATGTTTGACACTTTAATAAAGGAAAATAAAAGTACCACAAACACCTTCATAAACACCAAGCCATGATCAGGAAACTGTCTTGCTCCAGTACCTCTTAATGATAACTAAAATGCAGTCGTTCACAGGAACACAGTAATGGTGTATTCCCACAAAAAATTAAAACGTATCCAAAAAAAATTGATTAAAAATCAATTACCTGTGGAAGCACGGAGACATTTAAGAGAGATGGCAGTGGAGTTTCTAACCAGGTTGTTTAATGCAATCTTGGAAAGTGAGAGGATACCTGAGGAGTGGAGAAGAAGTGTGCTAGTACCGATTTTTAAGAATAAGGCTGATGTGCAGAACTGTAGTAACTACAG
>JAACJT020000036.1:6842648-6866862 GCA_009936485.2 Gymnarchus niloticus
ATGCCAAGAAAATAAAAAAGCTCTAAAAAATATATATATATATATATATATATATATATATATAATCCAAAATACCACTATCTGTCATATATGTACCTGCAGATATGCAATGGTTTACTTTGATCTATCAAAATGAATATTTTTTCTTAATTGCGCACCGAACCCCCAATCCAGTATGAGATTACAGTTCACGCTTTAGGTATTGAAAATGGTATTTACAGTATAGCTTGCTTTGACATTCAACTTGGGATTTAAGTCTCTTTGGAATCTCTTCAGTTAGCGTAATCTAACTCTCTGTCTTTCTGTGGGGTAATTTTTAAGCAAACGGAAGACCTCAGACCTGTCAGAACAAAGCAGCTGAAATAGTATACAGTATTTAGGCCTGTGTGATGCCATTGGGAAAGGGTTTCTCCTATCCATCAACAGCTGGCGTTCCTCAGTATGCTGGAATATTTAATTAGAGAAATGTCACTGTTTCACATTGAAATTTTTAAACTTTTTGGACATTGTTGGTCTGACAAATTTTGAATGAAAAGCCATTGCATTCGTTCAGTTCAACCTTGGTTTTAATTTAGAATTTCCCTGGACTCGTTTTTTTTTTATTGAGGGGGAAAAATGACTAAAATTACTCACCAGGTTTTTGAACAGCATTTTGTTTTCATTAATGTACCTTGGGGGGTGGCCCTCAAAGATCGCCGTGGAAACACAAAAGATATCGGCAAGAGCTGAGTCATATTTTATAATACCTACTGTAGACATGATGTTCGTTTTATAACCTGTGTTGTGCGAACAGAACATCTTTGTATTTACGTGGAAGTACATCACAGGGCTAGCACTGTGTAAGATAAATAAAACAGAGTGACGAGTCACATTTGTCATTGGTAAATAAAGCTGTATTGATGCATTGAAGCATGCAGGCTTTAGATTTGTCAGAACAAACTTGTGTATTTTAGTCTGAAAGCGTGGCCTACACTTGTAATATAAATATTTCTAGTTCTGTAGCTGAGCTATGCAGCCAAAGCATCTTTTTCTCATGGCTGAGCATTCTTGATGGAAAAGGTTGTGTACCCTGCTTGCAGGGGTCACTGCAGGGTCCCCCTGCAACGTGACTCTGCAGTCTTTAACTTAAGTCTGTTTTCAGCCACTACACTACCTGCTTCCCCCATCCTTGGGCCAGCTTTCTGGTAGACAAGAATCTCCTGAACTGCTTAATTCGTGTTTCGACAGAGGTGTTTTCAAGACATATCCCTCTGCGTCTGGCTTCCTGGCTTGGGTGACGAATTGAGACATTAGCGGGTTGCTCTACTTAGAGCTCAGCCGTAGGACACAGGTGGCCCTGCTTAATGTCTTTTGCCTTCTTCGGACGAGTGCCCACTCTTTATTTGTCTCCCCCCGCACCCCTCGTGGGTTTGTGTACATGCCTGATGTAATTCGGTGTGCTGTTGTGTGTTGGTGTGTCTGGGTGCATTTATGGTCACCTACTCATGCGTTTGCTAGAATGCTGTCAGAATGGAGGGGTAAACTTGACCTCTGCCCTGTCGTGCTGAAGGGCCATTAAAATGTGAGAAATTTGTCGTAGACGGTTCCCTTGATGTAACCAGGAGAGCCCAGCTAATACGAGCGTTGTAATGAAAATCCAAACAGCTGTAGTGGGTGGAAATTCATTACTGCGTTACTGCGTTCAGGGCATGTAATTAGGTGCAGGAGAATAATTAGGTCTTTTGGTTCGTTTCTCATGTTTTTCATGACTTTACGTGGTTTTTTTGGTTGCAGTATAACCATGAATTGTGCACGATGAATTACAAATAAATCAGCACACATCTTCTGTAAGGAAATCAGTCCTATGATTCATAAAAAGCAGTCTTGTGTGTTTTTTGTGTGTGTGTGTGTGTGTGTGTGTGTCACTTTGGGCAAACCAGCATACGTTAGCAAAATTGGAAAGCGTTCACATCGCCTTGTAAGATCAGCGTAAACTTTTCTGAAGCTGTGTAGGAATTACTCAAAACAGAATACAAAAAAGTAGACAGGATTGGCTATATTCTCACAATTTGGCCACAATAATGGCATGTCTGTACCTGGGCTTTTATGCCTGTTTATCAGGATGCACACGTCAAGATGGTGTTTAAAGCTCAGTTGAGTACTCAAAAATCTCCAGTGGTGTACACTGTGAGGAGAGCACATTTTCAGTCTTTGAAGTTGTCATTTGGAATGACACGGAGTGGTTCACTGAGAAGATTAAAACATATTTTTGTTAAAAGTGCTAGCATTGTGAAAATTCAGTCATTTTTTTAGCCGTAATGACGATCATTAAGGCTACGTTCAGAAGGAAGTTTTACGTTCTGCTCCAGTTCCTTAAATGTCCTTGTCCATGAAAGTGTATAATAGATTTCCATGGCAACAGGGCTAGGTATTTTAGTACGACCAGAAGTTTAATTACGTGTTGTATTAGTAATACTATAGCTGATCAGAGTAATCACAGTCTAGGGGTTAACAGTCGTCTTATTTGATCACAGACGACACAAGGCCAGAAGTGTGACACTAGAGAGCGCATGATGGATGAGGAATTACATGAAATTTAATATATGCTCCTTCAGCAGTCAGGAAATTAAACAGGTTGCTGAGACCTGAACTTGCCATTTTTAATGATCCTTCGTCGAAGTTTTGGGACGAGTTCATTAAGTATTCGTCGGTGTGCTACCCTTTGTGTAACCTTTCATTGAATCGCGTCACGTCTCCGAGGACTATGAGTCACACACCTGCCTGTATCCTAGGCTGATGGCAGGAGATAAGCTAACCAAGGTGGTCTACAGGTCTCCGAGCCTGCTGTTACCTCGGAGCCGGTAGCTCCTTTGGTAGGTTCCCTAACAGCTGTAGGCTGATGCCTGCTGGGATGTAATCTAGCAGATTGCTTATTTCCAAAGGCATCCAATTAGGATCAGCCCAAACAGGAAGTAATTATCATTGGCAGAAGTGGGAGGATGAAATGGGGTCCAGAGCGAAATTATCTAGAGGCCTTGGATTAGTTAAAGTACCGTGGACTTCAGCGTGAAGATACAGGGGTGGGCGGTGGGGGGGGGGGGCCGTAATGAATTAAACACCTGATCCTTGGTTGGGGGTGGGTGGTGGAGTTTATTTTAGCCAAATTTCAGTTTCCATGGCTGTACCATTTTTGGTTTCTAGCAGAACCATGCCGTAGTATTAAAAAAACAGGAATTGCCCCATCTTGGAGGGCCGACATTTGTTGGAAAGAGGGATACGAGAGCTGAAGCTCTGAAGCTGTAGTCATCTTCCTGATTTCAGCAGTTCAGCAGGAGACAGGGTCCCTTTGCCACGCTGTGTCTGCTCACTACCAGCTTTGGACCCCAGTCTTCTGCCTCGTATCCGTCTGTGCTTAGCAGTCACTCTACAGTTCTGAGTGCCTCCCGCGTGCCTGTTTGTACATCTTATATTTTTTTTGTAGTGTGTTGCTCTTGTCCTTACCACACAGAATGTATAGCCTAGAGTTCTATATGCCACAGAGATTTATATTTCTGTTAATTGGCCATTTTTGGCACCGCAGGAAAGAGAGTCAGGTGACCAGAGTTTTTGGTTGATTAGTTACCTGTCCCTAATTATACCATTAATTTCCTTGTTTTCACTTCCAGTACCCTGGAAGAATGAGCCTGGTGTTCTCTCCAGAGCCAACTTGTAGCTGATTCACTGCTGTCCCTTTTCCTTTTGGTCTGTCTACACGGCTTGTTGTTTTGTTAGTCTCGTCTTGTTTAACCCCTTTACATCCCAATACCCGTTTCCTTGTTCGCCACGACCACCTCCCGTTGGCCTGCCCTCTATGACCCAGATGTTACGCTGTCTGTTTCCCTTCCTTCCATCCAGTATGAATTCAAGGTGAAAAATATCAAGAAGAAAAAGGTGAACCTCATCGTGTCAGTGGACGGAGTCAAGGTCGTCTTGCGGAAGAAGAAAAAGGTGAGCGGTCTTTATCGCTACCGCTTGCACCGTCGATGAGGTCACCTCCAAAACTGCCTGAGAAGCTCACGGTCTGGTGTTTCGCCTACAGCTAGATGCTTAGTGAAGTGATTCAAAGCTCTTTTCAAAAGTAAAGCCACTTGAAAGTCTCTAATGACCTTCTTCATCAAAGTGAATCATAACAATCACACACTCCTGTTCGGTGCCTTGGGGCGACTGTGTAGTGAAAGGTACTATAAAAATTAATTGAATTGAATGTCAACACTTATGCTTAACATCCTTGACCAAAATAATGCACTCTGTACTGGGGTACTGTGGGTATATCAGATGGTCAGCTCACAAAGTGGGGAGTCGTAACATGGTGTGACTAATTACCAGTGTCCGTAACAAAATGGACTCTTCCAGCTCAATTAGGTAGGACCTCTCGTTATAAATAACTGAGACCATGCATAACTCTTAAGCCACATTAGTGTTTCACTGTCCTCTTACTGCTTAATATGTAGTTTCAGTATTCAGAAATATTTAGTTTTATTAAGAAAAAAAAATGGAAGCGTTTATGCTAGATTTATATAGTAACTCTGATGAGCACCAGATAGAAATAGTTATCTTCTGAAATGAACAAATATCCTAGCTGTTGCGCAATCCTCATGATTGGGGCACAAGCCTGCAGAGAGTCGCCATGATTGCCGAAGTAAGCTTCCCTCAGGCAGGTGCCAGGGGGCACATGTCCCTCCACTCCGCTTCGTTTTGTGGTTACCCCGGGCGACGGGAGCCCATGCCGCACCGTGCAAGTCCTCCACTATTTACCTGTGGCAAAAAAGAATTAAGCAGAGCAGCACCCAGATATAATTTACATGGACGTGTTGTAATTAAAGAGCCTGAAAGGAAATCATTTTTCTTCTGTAAGATGTAATATCGGTAGGACAGGCTGGGGTGGTTCCGGTCATATTCTGCTTAAATCACCAGATGGGGCCTTGTTGCTACGACCTAAAACAAGCAGTAAAGTTGGCCTGTGTGTCCTAGGCTGTACTACGGTTTCAGCAAATCCTATGGCCTCACGTTTGCATTTTAGAAAATAGTTAAGAATTACTGCCCCTGAGATCCAGCCATCTTCCAGAGCGGCATATCCAGTGCATGGTCATGGTGAACCTTGAGATTATCCCAGGGAATATGGACCACAAGGCAGAGGACACCACGGATGGGGTGACATTGTCCCAGATGAATCGAACGAGAGATTTTCATTAACACATCCATGCTGAAAGCCCTCGCTTTGAGCTGGTAAACTTTGTTCTTTGTAATCTTCCCATCTGCTGTTGATACTACGATTAGGTGATCATGTAGCCTGGAAAAACTCCACGCAATGTCAACACGGTTGAACACTTTGGTGAACGTCATCACGGCTCATGAGCAGATGCTGTCTCTCCGTCCTGGCAGAAAAAAGAGTGGACATGGGACGACAGCAAGATGATGGTGATGCACGACCCTATTTACAGGTAAGGGTCATAACATCGAGGGACCTGACTCTCTAATCATCTCCCACCCCTGCTTGGGCATCTTCCATCACCTAGTTTCTCATAACAGTAGCATTTTGTTACTGCCAGAAGTTTTTACTTCGGCAGTCTCTCACGAGTACCCTCTTGTAGGACATGCGGATCTGCTTCTCTTCTGGAGTTTAAACGCGTCGAGACGTTTACCTCAACACTTCCTTGGCCTGTATTGTCCCAGTTAGATTTAAACTCTGTTGACATTTTGCTCATTGTGAATAAAGTAAATATGTGTAAAAGCCTGACTTAAATTACACACTGAAGAGTGACTGAAGACAAAGGCTTGCCGGTGGTAATCTGATGCCATGTTATAGTTGTATGCCATGCTCTGGACAGCCATGTTGTGTTGTGTTGTGTTGTGTTTTGTGATGATAGTGATCATAGGTATGCTTTTCTTCTGATGACTCTACAATTCAATTCAAATTCAGTTTAATTTTATGTATATAGTGCATTTAACAAGGAGCATTGTCACAAAGTGCTTTAACACAGTCCAGAGAGTAAGCCAAGGGTGACAGTGGCAAGGAAAAACTCCCCCAGGACAAAGAAACCTTGAAAGGAACCAGACTTGAGGGGAAAGCCCATCTTCCTCTGCCCGGCACTGGGCAGAACAAATTCGTTAATTCAATATGATGGACAACGGTGAGGTAGAACCGTCAGATGGACAACAGTGTATTGGAGGAGGCAGTCAGGTGATTGGGTTGAAGAGCAGGTTTGGTGGCTCAGAAGACACCAAGCCGGTCAGGGTGGACAGATGAAATGGAGGGAGAGCACGGTAGAACAGCAGACAAATAGGGGAATCTCTTAAATTCAGACCTCTGAAAGGAATACCCCAGAAAAAAAAATGGGGGTGAAGGGAGAGAGAAGAAGATGCACTCATTTCATTTGGTGGTTTTGCTTAGGTGCCTGACGGGCAGTTTTACCTGAGGTTTTTTTTTTTTTTTTGGTCTTCTAGTCTTGTCTTGAGTTCAGCTGTTCCCTTTAATTTCTGTTTCTTAGTAAAATTACAGGCCGTTGAAATTTGAAGCAGGAAACATTTAGGTATCTCTTTCTAGAATTCCCCTGCTGTCTGAGTGAATTTTCTTTATTTTCGGACTCTCACTCAGGTGCTTAGAGGAGCCCATGATTGTTGAGTGTAAGCACAATACCCTGAATAGTTTGAAAGGTCAGAGAATTTATTAGGCCCTGAATTATCTTCATCTAGATTAGCCTAAGGTCTGATGAGCCAATTAAGTTCTAGGTCAGCCAGAAGGGTACCCAAACCTTTACACATGCCGCATTAGTTATTTTCAGTCTGTTAAATTTGGCAAATACGCAGTATTTCTGCATTAGATTAAATTTAAAGAAAATATGTTAAGTGTCCAAGCTTTTGCATACCTGTCCTTTCTTGCATGTGCATTGGCTTATTTCTCTGTGCATCTGCTACTGTGCTCGCAGTAGGTTTACCGCACCACTACACACCTGTGGATTTTGGAGGGGGCCTTTCCCATTGCAGACTCACACACAGAGGACAGCCAAGACAGAAACGTGACATTTTTCCACCGCCAAGCCGCCGTCACTGTCCTCGTCACGCGTCAAGCCTCTCAGGAAATGGGTTTATGAAGCGTGGATCGGTTTGAAGAACGATGAAATGTAACGGGGGGGGATTAAAAAACATACAGCACACTCACATTCCTGAAAGTATGGGGAGGGGGCTCTGAGGATTAGTCTGTGGAAACTTTCTGAATAAGATGATAAACTGCAAAGTTCAGGGTGGTCCAGTGGTTCCTGGGAAGGCCTTAATCACTCAAGTACTATCTGGTCACATGTCTGCATCATGTCACCTGTCAGGGTGATGAATTTAAAGGCCAGACAGGAAGGGGGTGTATTACTGGATCCTTCTGGGTTTTACGTAGTGTTTGGGAGGGTAAGGACTGATACAAGATTGAGGAAGTTTGATCCTGTTTTAATTTTTAAGTGATGCTAATAATTCTCAGGAGTTCACTTTTTGAATTATTTGTTTGCATTTGCATTTTAGACTTCTAAATGCATGCAAGAGAAGTTTTTAATAACAATTAAATGTATTATCTCAGACAGGTCTTTTTGCTTGTTAGAAATTCTCCCTAAGGACCTCTGGGAGTCTGCCCAGAGAAGGTAGCTTATGACTTCTGTCAAAAAGGCTCTGAATGCTCAAATTCAGAGCCTCTCCACCCCAGTCCTGGCTGAGCAGCGTCATTCCAGGTCTGTTCCACAGTAAAGCACTAATGTCACCTGTACCAACTGGGACGTCTGATTTGGTCAAATTCACAAATTGGCTGAAGTGCTTTGGTCACATGATAGCCGTGACTCGTGCTTGTGTCAGTGTGTTCCCGATGGCTGACTTCTTAAGCTGCCTTGTTCGATTTAAAACGGCCAGTGTGCTCTCTCTTGTATAGAGAGAGACTTTCATCACATCTAATTGAAATTCTTAAGGACGTACCCGCTAAGTAGTCCAGTGAAGCGGCCAATTGAAGTTTCCTTGTGGCACATCTCCAACTTTTAACTTAGTCAATGGTGAGATGCTTGTTTTGAGCTTTTCGCTGCACCGCGGTCTACCAGAAGCTCGCTCTTTATTTCCCAGAGCTGTTGAATATTCTGTTTTTGTTCAATTTGGAATGCTTCTAATACACTAGTACAGCCCTTAAGGCCACTAAGAACAAACTACATTTTTAAGCACTATGCAAAATTGTATGTAGCTGTAAGAGTGCATTTCTCTGCATTGTTGAAGATGTTTTGATTAATTACTTTTTCTTCAAAATATTGAATGGCTGGGGCTCCTCGTATCTCACCCACTGACCCCTGCCCGTGGCGGTCTGTCGAATGGGGGTCTGTTTGAGACGTGACCCATGTCTGCCCAGAGTGCTTGCTAAATTTGGACTTCCAGAACAGTCCATGACCCTGTTTCTGCATCACCGCATTCACGTGGACCTGCAGGACAATGCACGGGCCCCGTGTTTCAGGTTGCAGTTTTACTTCCTTGTGGAGTGACTGAAGGAGAAGTAACAAAGAACCCTAATATGATCCAAGTTTTGATGAAGAAAGAGCCCTCCTTGAGAAAGATGGGGTTATCTAGATCGTAAGGGGATCAGTAGGTGTCTTTGATGTGCAGCTGTTAACCTAGCACAATTTGATAAGCAAGTAAACCTTTAATGCAAGATCCAGCAGTGTTAGATTAATGTTAGGTTTGGCCTGAAGATACCAAGCGACATGTAAGTTTTTGATTCAGACCTTCAGTTTAAAAGCAGATTTAAAAAGGGAGTCACGGCTCTTGGGCACAAACATGCTGTTTCTTGTTTCTACCGCTCTGCTCTGTCCTCTGAATCGAAGGCCGGCTTTTACCATCAGTTTTGTTTTCACGCATCTCGGCATGCTTATCAGCAACAGCATCTCCCGGGAGTTGAGGGGGGGCGTGATGACTTCAGTTAGTTCATGGAAACGTGTTGATTTTCACTCCAGTAAAATAATTTTTAAAATCATAATGAGTTTTGCAGGTGTTAGCATGGCTGCTGTTGAAATGCATGAATGGATTAAACAGAAGGAGAATCTCATGGACATCAGCATAATTTCAAGGACACTGGGGCTTGAGGTCTGGTAGGATAAACCATTAAAAGAAATAAAGAACACAAATAGTGAGCAATGCTGCGTGATTTACAGTGCATGTAGGTAAGCAAAAGGTTGGAGTTCCAGACTCTGTCCAATATTCTGATACTATCAAGCAGCAGTGATCTAAGAGTGAGGCCCAGCTCCATAACTTCTCAGCACCTGCTCCACCACATGCTCCTTGGGATCCAGTTAAGGGAGAGCGCATGTAATGATTCAAGTAGCCTGGATCCAATTGCAGAGACACTATGTTTATTAGGAGGACCAAAACAGGAATCGATAGTCATAAACAGAGGAATGGTCGAAGGAAACAGGTTAAGGCAAACACAGGAATCGAAATCCGAAACCCCGGTCCGAAAGTCAAAAATGCAAGAGGGCAAAATACAGATCGATAGCCAAATCCAAAACACAAAGCAGGAATTGAGAAGTCAAAATTGAATGCAAAGGGTCGTACACAGGAATGACGACGAGACGTTAGGAAATAAGTGGCAGCACTCAGTAACTTGTGAGGAGGTTAACTGCTTCATCTGAGCAGCAGGAAGTAAACGAGTTACAGGTGTGTTAATATTCTGGGGAGGAGAAGTGGGAGTATGCTGGGCATGACCGACTAAGACCCCACGAGAGTCTAGAAGCCACTTTCCAGCCTTTTGTAGTTAAACTGAAACACGTTGTTTTCCCTAGCCTCAAATAGCTCCAAAGTGTGCATCCATAAAAAACACTAAAGTTTTGACGAGTGCGGGTTCAGCAGACTCAGCTCAGTCCGCCCGGTAAGGGGTTATTTATGGCTCGCAAACCTTTCCTTATGGACAGGATTTTGACAGTGAGGCTCCGACAAGTGCTTCATGGTTTAATTTTTAATTTAAAGTCTGACGCCCTTTATCTCCTTCCCACAAACCTCCAGTTCTCCTCTCCTGTAAACACATGGAGTTTGGGGAGTTTGATTCGGTCCGCGGCCAAAGGAGGCGCCTGTCTGAAAATAAGACTCATGTTCCACTTTAATCCAAAAAATTCTGTGTATCATAATTTTTCCTCATTGAATCATGTTATCTAAACCAGGTTCACGTGTCTTGGTCCTGTGGAAGGAATAAGGCATTGCTATCTAAATTAGCACCTGAATGTTTTGATTCAGGTGGTGCTTGTAAGGTTGACTTGTGCATCTTTCCGTCACATTCACTGGGGGCTGAGGCAGTGCTGTCCCCTGTGCTCTCAGGTCAATGGCATACCTTCTAAATAAATTCACGCTCAACTGGATGGCCCGCCCTGTCCCAGAACCCCACAAGATGACTGAAAGGGGAAACCTTCAATACACGCCACTTTACCACACTGAATATAGAGCAGTGACCCAGGAAGTCATCCAATTACAGAAAGCCAGAGATGCAGAGAGAAAATGGCTTGGTGGCAGTGAAAATCTTGAACAGAAGATGGAGGGGTGGGGCTTGTTAATTAATGGGTCCCCCTTCTCCTCTTTGCCTCAAGAGACGCTGGGCTGCTTCACATTTTCACTCTAATCCACATGCCACGGGCCGGCCTGTTTAATAGGCGGTAAGGCCCGAAGACGAGCGGCGACATCCGGTGACCTGGCTGAACTACTGCCACCTACGGCGGTGTCCTTGCTGTCCTGCCCCTCCTCATTGAAGGGGCAGCCCAAATGGCAAAGCATCCCATCGCTTTGACCATGAGGACACAGAGGCCCAGTCTTCTGGGAGCCACGCCGTGTGATTTGTAAACACTGTAATCGTTGTGTCCTGCGTCATATTAGCGGAACTGTTTAAGCCTGCAAAATGAGAAAATATATTTTTTTTTAATACAGTATCAGGAAAACTTCCATTTCTGATCCTTGGTGTAGCCCATATTTTCTAGTTAATTATTTTCTTATACATTTGGGTCCCTCTTGTGGGCAGATTTTGTCACTGAAATAAGAAATGTGGCTTTAATTTCAGCTGCCAGGGCCGCGGTGGATTTGGAGCATGAGTGGAAACACAGGGACTGACTTCAAACCCCCCGTGAACCCCGTCACAGACCACACACACACGTCTGAACGACAGTTGGTACGCAGGACTCTTTGAACCAAGTATCGGCGGGGCATTCAAATCTACACCCTCGCGAATTGGGAACCTGAGAGGTGTGAGGCTGCCGTGTCGTACACGTAGACACTGCACCAGCCTCAGCCCCAAAAGTCCACACTAAATGCCGTCTGTAGCATTCCAACTGTCAACGTTGTGATTTTGAGTGGCCCGTCCTTGTCTGGTGGGCACAGTTCTGCTGAAAGCAGGTGCCTCCCACAGTAGTGGGGGGTCTGTTTTTTCAGGATGTGCTAGCATTCCACAGTGTAGCTTTCACAGCACGTCTGGCTAATTGCTTCAAATCGCTGAAAGAGCATTTTGAAATGTCACCACCCCCCCCCTTCCCCAGCCAAGCATAATAAAAGTTAAGAGCTGGCTGGCCTCAAACACGACAGTTTATCAGTGGGGAAAATGAGACCCTCATTGGAAATGGTATTTCCAGATACTTCTCCCCGCTACTTTCATATGGATTGAAAGCAGTCTGAGACCCAAACGCCAAAGGTTTGAACTTTGCTGTACGTTGGATGTGTATGGCTAATAACTGCATTGCCTGTCAGGGCTAACAAGATGTCCAGACCTGGATTCCGGAAATTTTAATATCCAATACAAACATGCCTAGCCTCTACAATATCTGCAAACAGGAGGTATTTGATGTTTTCCTCCATCAGGGACCTCTCATCATTTCATCCTGGAAAATAACCGTTAGCTAGCACATCAACAATGTTCATCACGTACTGTTATCACAGAGTACCCAAATGTTGGCCACTTTAAATTAGTCAATTGCAATTAGAATATGGACTTTTATTAATTGATGTAAGAAACACCCCGTTTTTAACAGGTGGTTACATTTGGTCGTAATCGTGTCAGCAGCACAGACGAACTGTTGAAGATTTAACATGAATTTTATAGGTTTACTATCCAGGTATGTTGCTAAAACGGGCATATTTTAGTGGTGGGGGAAAATGCCAGTCAGTAATCCATGGTTAAAAATCATTTGAAAATGCACTTTCCATCCTTGTAGCAAGTTAGATTGAGATAAGGAGAATTGCTTCTTTTTTTTTTTTTTTTCACCAAATGCTCCTGTTTGGTGCATTTGCTATTTTCTGTAGTGAATAGTGGTGTTTTACACTATGAACAGCATTAGAACGATAGCTATTTGACCGATATGTAGTTTTTTTATATATATATTTATATATATATTCATGTTCCACTTGCGTTGCAATTGTTACCCTTGAATTTTAGTTGAACATCACCCTTAAAAAGGCAGAAAATTTTCAGCGCCGTGTTTTTATCGAAAAAAATAGAAATTAAAGGTTTGCCAAATTGCCAGGTTTTTATTCTTCTGCTTTCTCAAAGAAATATAACTTCAAGTGATGAGAAGTGTCTGCTATTCTTTTCCCAAAAGGAGCCTCAGACATCCACACAAGCCTAAAATTTCTCATTGTTCATGAGACTTAGTATTTAAAAAAAAAAAAAAGATGTATGGGCAATAAGAATAGAGTGGAAATTATTTTTGTTCTACCTGGTAGTGTCCTTCTGACAACAGTTAAATTCTGCCACATTTGGACTGTGTAACAGTTTCTTTCTGAAGATCAGTGGACTTTTCTCAGTTCTATCCTTAATGACTCAGGCTTGGTCACTGGTGACTGTTTGACTCAGACTCAAGGTAGGGTGACTTGACTGCAGCATTGCCAAGTGGATGACAGTCAGAAATGGCACCTGGAAACAGTCTCTGTTTACTGGTGTATGTTTCCTGAGAACCTCTGAATCAAAGCCTTTTCTTTGCCCTTAAGGCCATTAAAAGGAGCCTCAGGCCTTGTGTTAATTGCCGGTGGCAGCACTGTAAATTCTTGCGGTTCCCCCTAGAGTGTGCTTTGAAATACAGCTTTGATAAGTATTGGGTGGTCTCCTCTCCACTTCCACATCATCTATTAACGGTACCTCGTTTGCTTCTTTGCTTTTTAAAACCTTTTTTTTTTTTTTCTTTTTTAAAAATTCTCCTCACACGAGGTTCACTCCGTTCAAGCAAAGGTGGATCGCGTCAATTGACAGCACCTGTTTTCCTTCTTTTCAGGATATTTTACGTTTCCCACGACTCCCAGGACTTGAAAATCTTCAGCTACATCGCACGGGACGGCCAGAGCAACGTGTTTCGCTGCAACGTCTTCAAATCCAAAAAGAAGGTAGCTCAGCAGACGCCCTTGAGAACGTATTTCATTATCGGCACCCTTTAGTCGTCTTACATGTTCAGATGCCAAATGTAATAATGATGAATACATTTTGGCTATCTCCCTATTTTCCAGTCAGCATGATTCCACTTTTCCATAAAGCAAGGCAATAGTACAGCTGCTATCCATGCGACACGCAGTTTATAAGCGTTTTTCTTTCTGAATTAACTTGTTTAGTAAAATATCTTTTGAGTGAGCAAACGGGCACCGGGCCCATCTGAAATCACACACACACACAGGCACTTTATCTTTTTATGTTGGTGCAGACTTCCCATTAGCTTCGAAATAAATGCAGCTATCGATTCCAGCTGCGCACCAGCAAAGCTCCACATTTAAAGTGACCCCGTTACAACCACCATAAGTTTGATGGCTTCAGCTCAAGGTAATGAACATGCTGCTACTCTAAAATGATGCACTTTATATCAATCGACATTGGATATAACTTAAAATGTCTGTCCAAACACCATTGATCAAGTGGATCATTACAAGTTATGCTTTAGGCCTCCAGCTTAACTTTGCGCCTGCAGAATCAAATCTGTTTTCTGTGCAAATCTCAAAACAATTTCACACGTCGGGCTTTTTAATTAAGGCTCACCCGACTGATAATCCAAGACAGTCAGAAGGGAAGCTCCTCTTATGTAGCCTGGGTCTCCCGGAGGAGATGGGATCGAGTTTCCTACTGGTAGAAGGGCCTGCACCCTGCTTTCATTTGGCGATCTGACCGAGCTGAAGCCCACAGCCAAAGGCAGTCATCTTTATCCATGAGCTCTCATTATCCAGATTTTGTGCCAAAGTTGAGCTTAGTTGACCTCAACATTGATGGGAAAACCAGAATTCATTAGCATTATTTATTAACACAAGAGCTGAATATCATTATCACAGCCCCTACATACTTTTAATAGATTGTACTGCTTGAATAAAATATCCAGTATGTAAATAGGTTGATATGAATATTTACGTTTCAGAGGGCTGGCCCCCCTGTTTGGTCTATATCATCTCTTCACCTGGCTGCTCAGTCAGAATCTGACCCTCACTGTAACACCTTCCGGCGGGTCACACCACATGTTTGTCGTTTCCCTTGGGCATCCTGCGTGGATGTCAGGAGGGCAGATGACAGATGACCTCCGTTGTTCATACATGCAAAAGCACAGCACTGCTAACATCAGTTGGATGCTATTAGGGAGCTTAATTTGCCATGATTGCCGTTTGAGTGTACAGACTTTTATTTGTAATTTGTACTGGTACATTGGATTGTGGTCTTTTCGTGTTTGGTCTTGCTCTCTGTGAGAAATGTGGATAAACACTTTGAGGTGAGATCGAAGTTTGGGGTTAGAGCCCAGGGTCAGTCATTTGGTCCTTGTTCAAAGCCCAAACTGTGATCTGAACACTTTGCCAGCCCACAATTAAAGCTGTAGGCGTATCCTTGGTGAACAGGATGACTTTCAGCACCCAGAGGATATTGATAGCAGTGGAGGAGGGGACTGAAAAGATGGCAGTCATGGGATGGTGTGCTCGGTCGATCAGTGGCTAGTGTCCACTTCCAAACGATAATCCATACACCATGTTACACGGAGATGGCGCGGCCGTTTAACAGTTAACTGTCGATTCAGTTCGGTTTCACAGCTGATTCTCAGTTCTGAGCCAAAAAGCCGACTGATTTATGGCATAGTGTGAGCCGTTAATTGCCGCTACGGCCCGCCAGTCGCCCCACTGTCCTGATGCATGGCCGTGCTTGAGGGACTTACTTAACTGCCGTGGGGGGAAACTAGATCCCCAGCAGAGGTGTGTGACGGAGTGACGGCCTGCCGGAGCCTTCGGGCAAGCATTCGGCCGAGAAAGAAAAAGTAATTGTGCAATTTATCACCGGGGTGTCATTTTCAGTTTCGTGAGGCCTGGTGCATTTTCATCAGCTCTGTGAAACTCATGACAGCAGACAAAGTAACCTCTTTGGAAATGGCCTGGAGCACAATGCTGGAAAAAGAAAAAAAAAAAAAGATGTTTAAATAAACATCGGCCCCAGAAGTGGACTTGCTCCTCTGGGCCATCAGACCAGGGAGTCTTGGGTCTTAATTAAAGCTTTGCTCTTGGGGAGCTGACAGAAACAATTAGGATTAGACCTAGCCTAACGGCATTCAGGGTAACCAAAAAACACAGCTGTGCCTGGGATGCACTGTCCACAGCTGGTCTCCGGTCTGTTCGAAACGCCCGACATGCTGCCGGGTTTTAATCCATCACTCGGGATTTCCATTCCATTTCAAAGCCGACAAACAAATAGAGGCTGAATTTAATGTGGTTTATAGCACTCTGCTTAATGGCTGTTTAAACGAACGGCAAAAAAATACCAATCTTTAAAAGCAGCGTTATGTTGATTCCGTAGTATTGAACCAGGCCGGATGTTAATCTGTCCTCGCTTTGAGTGTAATTAACGCTGTGGCACTGTCTACAGGCACACGGAGAGTGCAGTTCGGAACTGGATGACTGACAGAAATCAACAGGGTCTGACCAGGCAACTGGGAGGCTGTAATGCATCATCTGTGTGCCTGTGCTGTATTATTAATGCGTGTGGAAGCATGTGCTCCAAAAAACAGCCAAGGTAAAGATAATTAAACTGGCAGTGAAGCCCGATGGCAAAAACAGAGCGGTGTGTGTCAGGGCAAGAAGACCAATTTCTTCAACCCTCTGCCTCAGAGCAGACCCCCGCCCGACATGGTGGTGCTGTACCTCACCATGCCCTATCAGGCCCCCTGTCTCTTCCCACCCAGAGCCAGGCCATGAGGATCGTGCGGACGGTAGGCCAGGCCTTTGAGGTGTGCCACAAGCTGAGCCTGCAGCACACGCATCAGAACGCCGACGGTCAGGAGGACGGCGATGGCAAGGAAGTTGGTACATCAACGCCAGGTGAGCTCACTCCTCTGGCTGCGTCTTCTCTCAGCCCAGAACTGACCAGACCTGCTCCATTCAGTCCATGAGCTTAGCACCTAGCCCTCAACACAGCTGCTCCCTGGTTTCCCATGTAACAAGTAAGTATAGAGTTTAGTTATGAAGAAACGTCACTACTTGGTGACTTTAAGCTACACAGCTCTTTCATCAGCCTGTGCAGCCTTGCCGGTGTTAATGATACAGACCCAGTATCAGGATACCTCCCTCACTTTCCATATTCCTCTGGACACCCACACATTTTTGTTCTCACACCGGAGCGCAGAATTGCCAACATTTGCAACCGAAGCAGATTATGCAAAGCTCGTAGCCTCAGTGTTAATTTGAACAGGAAACTATTATTTGAAAGAGCTGTTTGTGCCTGCAGCCTTTTCTACTTTAAGTGTGGCACCTTAGGGTATGTGTTAGGGGAATACTGTGTCGTTATCCATCTCACCGGATCCTGCGGGTCCGTATGCTAATCGGGCTGCTTTAATTATGCTCCAGTCTCCTAATTTTGAATAAGCTTTCCCCTTCGTCTCAAGTTTGTTTTTTTTTAAGAGTTCTCCTTCTATGCTTCCTCGCCAACCGGCTTCAGTCAGCATCCGGCGCTGACCGCAGTGCTCGACGCCTCATCTCTTTCAGCTCGAGAGCCAATGGGCACGAAGAAGGTCACAGCCGAGGAGACCGACATCGATGCGGAGGAGGTTAACCTGTCAGACAGCGCGGTCGACGGGTTTAGTCGGGGCGTTACCAACCTGGACGAAGCTAAAGAAAAGGAGGTCTGTAAGAAGAGGGTAGTGGCTAACTCTCAACTTTAATTAGGGACATTCCTCCATCCGTCCAACTTCCAACTGCTTATACAGTTCAGGGTAATTAGTGACATTTTTGCGAAAAATGCAATACGTTTTCACATACGGAGACTGAAGAGAATGCCAGTCCTCTTCCGTCCGCCCATTTTCCAACCATTTGGTCAGGGTCACAGGGGGGCCTGGAGCCCATCCTAGACAGCACAGGGAATGAGGCTGGGGTACACCCTGGACGGCAGCACAAACATGAACACACACAGTATGGGCAATTTGAAGATACTAGTTAACCTAACTGTTGCTAGATAACATAAACGTCTTTGGACAGTGGGACTCATGTGACAAATGGAGAATATTACACTACACGCACAGCAGAGGTGGGATTTGAACCCAAAAACTGGAGGCAACAGAGACACCCACTGAGGCACCATGCTGCTCTCTCTTCGTTTGTGGTGTGTTCAGAATGACACACTTGGCACAAGGTGCCAGCTGCCATTAACCAAACAGCATCGCTGGCTTTGAAGTTCCACTCTTCTCACCAGGTGGGACCATTTAGTTTCACCTAAATGGTCACACTGGAATGCGTCTTCAACTCCGTGACCTTCGAGCCCGGAGAGGCCATGGTTCACCGCGCAGGGAGCCATGGTGGTTGGTAGTGGTAGACAATTAATGCTGGCAATTTGATTGGATAGTTCAGGATACTGCCACCCAGCACAGGTTTTGAAGCCACATTTGTCCCCTCACTAGCACCCGAGTCATCTTTCCTCCCCCTATGGGATTTTTCCAATCCTCATTGTTTCAGTTGAACGTCTTCAACATTTCCTGAATCAGACGGGGTCATCCTGTAGAATACCTACCCAGTGTTGTATTCACCTATGAAAAAAGCAAGCTAAGGTGTACATGGAAACGGCCCACGTGATTTGGATGATCTTAAGATCTAAGCACAGGAAAGTGCAAACAGAAATCAGGCTGGTTCTCCACCTTGAACAGGTGTGTTTCATTGTTGCACTTTCTGGGTCTTGGCACTCTTTCTCTTACATAATATCCCTGAAGCACAGACTGTATGGCACTCATATACCAAAAGGGAAAAAAAAAAGTCTTCTCAGAACAGTGTCACAGGGAAACGTCCGTCATATTGCCCCCATCAAAGTGTTGGGTTATGTATGGTGGTCTCCGAGTCAGAGTTGTTATAGTTTTGAAATTTTCATTATTTTTTAGTTTTTCAGTTTAGTTTTAGTTAGTTTAACTAGTGCATAAGTAGTTTTAGTTTTGAGTAATTTGCTAGTTTTAGTTTTATTTAGTTTTAGTCTTACTTTTATTTTTTTCAGGTATTATGAGGAAAACGTTGATTTATAGATTGTGAAAAAGCTAGTATGAAAGAATGCAACTAGAAGGCTGACTAATTTAAGCACATTACACACTATTCACTTTGTGTTTAAACCTCTTGCAATGCCATAAATACAGAAACATTGGAGCTGAGCTGAGTTGCTTTGGTGGGGAGATAACCAGCACTGAATCATTCAGTATAGAGATCTGCAACCACAGTGAATAAATATTAAAACACAAAAGGGTAACAGAACAAATAAGTACAGACGATATCTACAACCGCAGTGAATACATTTATATCAACAGACCATTGTATAACAGAACACGTAACTTCAGGTTAGCAAACTGCTAGACGAAACCTGTAGGGAATGTGGTTCCTCTCTTTTCCTCATTGATCTGTGACATCTGCATCTTACTACTCCCTCCATATTCAGCGCGTTTGATATTAACTATAGACAAAAAACAAAAGAAAATTAGAGAAAAAGAAAATCCATTCATCAATTAGCATGGCATATGATGCTAGCTAGCAAAATAGCATTAACAAGAGAGCACTTCGCAGTTGAAAAGATAATTTTCATGAAAATATTTGTATCCCTTTTCAAGCTTTTTAGATGACATGTTGCACTCCACTAATTTTGTAACGTATGCCATGGTCAGTTCGGGAAGATTTTTGAGAGAACAACTGAACAACAATCCCGATTGCTCCATTGTGTTTACCGACCACCATTCAACAAGAAGTTGGTTATCCCAGCAAGAAACTGGCAGGAAGTCGTCATAGATACCCGTAAAAATGGTCAGTTGCCGCAGCATCCGTTATGCTGCCACCATCAGGAACTGACCCATTATGTCAAGAGGTCAAACTGAACAAAAACGAAACAACGAAGTTGATTTTACCTGCAATTCTGTTTCGTTTTAGCTCGTTTTGCAGTGTTCATTGAAGTTTTATTTAGTTTTCGTTCTTTAAAAAAACTGTCATTTTTATTATAGTTAACGAAATTATTTTTTCACTGCTAGTTTTAGTCTTAGTTTTTGTTGGCTGTAATAAGCCTGCTCCGAGTGTTGTTTAGTATTCAGCTGGCTCTTTCTAAAGGTTACGATGCGTTGACTTTGTGAGTGAGCAATTCAAATAACCAAGACAGGCTTCAGCTCTCGTGTTGGACATAATGCAAAATTGTTTCGGCCTTGGGTGGTACCAACTGGGTTTTAGTATTCTCACGGCAGAGTCTTGCCTTCAGTTTGTGTAGTGTGCTGTCTGTCTGTTAGGCTGTTCCCCGAGTACATGGCAGAAAGTCCGCACCTGAAGTCAAGCTTAAAGATTTTCTCTAATTAATGCATGGTGTGCAAAGGCAGTTCGACCAGGTGAGCAGAGCATGAATATCAAAATTTATTTTCTAGAGACAGTGGATTTTGCAGTAGTAAACAGGCACTGCCATTTTTACTTTGATTTAAAGAGAACCTTGCATGTATTACTCCAAACTTCAGGGGAGTTCATGTTACCGTTAAACCAGCCACCAGCTGACATTAACTCCATCTTCTATCTGGTGTAATTCGGTTTTGATAAAGGCTTGGTAAATGTAATAGGTAATGGCCTGTTGTGTTCCAGGTCCCAGATGATCTGTGAGTATTCCTTTTGGCACTCCTCTGGACCCAAATGAGAAAGCTATTTGCACTTTATCCGAGCAACAAAGAAGTGAGCTTTTCCTCTCAGTGAGACCGTGCCGCCTAGAAAGGATGGCACATGAGGATTTAATTCACTTTTCCAAATATTTGGCAGCACACTAGCAACTTCAGCCAGATTTCTGAGCTGGTGTTGAAACATGGGGCGACACGGTGGCTGAAAGGTTAGCACGTCTGCCTCACAGCAAGAAGGTTCTGGGTTCGATCATCATGGCCGACTGAGGCCTTTCTGTGTGGAGTTTGCGTGTTCTCCCCGTGTCTGTTTTCTCCCGCATTCCAAAGACATGCAGCATAGGTCAACTGGCTACTCTACATTGCTCATATGTGTGACTGTGAGTGTGGATGCCCGTTCGTCTCTGTGTTGGCCCTGCGGTGGATTGGCAACCTGCCCAGGGTATTCGCTGCTTTTTGCCCAAAGTCACCCGGGATCAGCTCCAGCTTCCCCGCGACCCTGACGGACAAGTGGTTTAGAAGATGGGTGGATGTTGAAATGTGAGCAAGATTAATGGTTGGGTTCGGAAAAGTTCCGTTATTTTCAATGATATTCAAAACCTTTATCCCGTGCTGTTCCTGCTGGAGTGTAAATATTGCACAAAATTTTTCGTACTTATTCTGTAGTTTTGCTGGTACTCCAATGGAGGTGGAGGGATTGGTTGTAAGAGGGCTTTCAGTGAGCCTGATTTGTTTTAATCATTTATACAGCAGACACATGGCATGCTGGGTAAATTCTGCCTCCCCAGCTGTCTGTATGCAGCTGAAAATTCACTGACTTCTCTTCAGATTCAAAAGCTTGGGATCATTATAATTTACCAAGAAAGTGAAGTTGTGGGCTTGTGGCTGATTGTTCTGCTTGTTTGTTTGTGGTTGTGTTTGTTTGTTCAGTGTTTGACTGATGGCCTGCTTCGTGGCTGAAGCCCAGTGCCAAAAGCTTATTTTCATATAAATTAATTTCCAGAAAACAAATTGCTGGGAATGGCATTCAGCATACAAATATGCAATTAGATGAAGTTTGGATTTCCATAAAACTATGATTAATTTGCTGAGTAGAGCGCTTCATTTTACGGGAGCCAATATTTCATGAAGTGTGGCCAGGTTTATGGTAAACTTTCAGTGGAGTGTTCAAAAAGAATCTCAAAATGGTAAACATTTTAGAATTTAGTACTGTATCTTTTTTGGGGTAAAAACTATTTGCAGTAGGCTTTTTGGGGGCTGCCTGAATTGAAACAACCGTCTAAACTTAACATACTTGTTCATAGTCAAGACAAAATCACAAGGTTTCACCAGCAGCCTCATCTTCACAGATCCAGGTCTAAGCGAGTCTCGTAGCTAGTTGTAGCTTGTAGATCACTGGCTATTGCTGCAATAGATCAACAGTATCAAGAAATATATTTTTTTTTTTTGAAAGACCTAGACAAAGATTTCAGTTTTGAAAAATATGAGGCTTAAATCTCATTCTGTTTTACCGGGGATAACAATGCCAAAATGGCAGAACATGGTGGAACATTAATGTGGCTTCCCTCAGAGCCATACGGTGGCAAGCCTAAACAGGCTGTCACCTGTATGATGACACACCTCGTTAAGCAGGAAGTCGAGGCATTTCTCCAAAGGCCACCAGGCTTAAAGGGGAACTGTTTACTTTGAGAGATGCATCTGAGGCACCTTGTTAAAGGGGCCAGTAGTAAGTTCGTGTCTCCCATTAATATCAGCCACAACAGTTTAGTACTTGTTCCTTTTTATCAGTTTTGCTGCATCTGTCCATTCACTCATCTGTTTTCCAAACCACTTAATTTTGTTCAAGGTTGTGAGTTTTTGCCTACACAGTTATTTTTCTATTTCGCCTCCTTGTGCTTGTATAACAAGCTTAGGACTATGAGTGGTGCTGATGAAGGACAGAACATACTGTGTTCATGTTTCCAGAATATTCAGTTTCTGACTGCAACGACCGTTTGAAAATAAATCCAAAGTACTATTAGGGTTTGGTATTAAGATGATTTCTCTCCTTGAGTGATTCCCCTGGTGAATGTTGGTTCAGTTTAGGGCCTTTCTTCTCTGAATAAGTGTAATCTGTTTGAAACTTTAAATTAACTCCTGGTTTCCTGTATTAGTTTACACATGTAATGGAGACCCAAGCAGATGGGCTGTTGCTGTTAGTGCTGTTAATGCTGTTGGTGGCCTGGCATTATGTGCTTGTGTGTACTTCGAAGGGTTAATGTCAAGGCTTTCTAAGCAGAGGAGACGCTTAACAGGCGTTACTCCTTTTACGCCGGCCACTGGTTCTTCCTGTTATCTACATTACACACGTTCCATTTCACTGCATGAGCAGCTGACAGTGCAGGGTCTCGGGGAGCCTGGACATCAGTGTTCTTTTTTAAGAGGTAGCCGTCTCCCCGGGCTCAGTGTGGGTGGGATGAAGCCGCCGCTATGGCGTCAGTGCTTGAGGTGTCCGATGACTCTCCATGCACGGACAGATACGCTTCTGCTGACACCGAATTCGTGACTGCGGGCCGACAAGACAATAAGGACATGACAGGACGGGCCGGTACCAATTAATCACTGCGGTGAGGGGAGCAGAATCTAACCTCCCCCCCCCCGGTTATTCTTCTGGTATGCACTTGGGTGTGGGGGGGTGGGGGGGTTTGGGGTGGGAGAGAAAGCAAAACAATAGTTGGTGACGATTAACACCCAGGTAGCAGAGGGTCCCCCTCTTCCAGACCGCTCGCTCACTCTTCTGTTGATCCAGTGACTGACAGAGTGATCTCTATAGCAGGTCACAAACTTCTGTCCCCAGCTTGCAGCGGACCTGTGATTTGGCTTGATGGGTTTTCATAAATGATTCATGGTGTAGGAAGAATAGCGACCTTTCATGTAGCGATTCTTTCTTTCGCACTGCAGGCATCGCCTGTCTGAGTCTTGTTCCGTGTTCTCTCTCTCTCTCTGCCTCCCTGCTACCTGTAATTCTGACTGGATTGCACCTGCGTTCCTAGGTTCTGGAGGACCACATCCTGACAGCGACACCCAAGATGATCCTCCCTTCGGTGGGCCAGCTGCCCCCTGGGAGCCCCCTGTCCGTGCACCACCAGCTCCAGTTCCTCCACCAGCAAGCGCTACAACAGCAGACGCAGACGCAGGTGGCAGTGGCGCAGGTGAGTCACCCCCCCGGGGCGCGTCGGGCGGCTCACCTCGACACACTACCATCTGGTACTTCTGGTTGGGTTCACGGCCGGACCTGACGCAGTGAAATCGAGATGTGGCGAGCGAGTCTCAGTCGCTCCGTGACCGACGAGGCTCCGGAGCTCCGCTCTCCGTCACGGTAGCAGCTGGATCATCCCCTGACCTGTCTTCTCAATCCCCGCAGTCGCAATCGATGCGTCGCGCAAAGCTTCTGACAGCTCATTAACGAGGCAGGGAGATGCCACCTTCACCGAGAAAACCCAATTAGGGCCGTCATCATTCTCCATTTCAGCCACTTCATCCTGATATTCTAGTCCAAGATACACCCTAAAGTGTAGTTTCCCTTAAACTGGGTTATGATTCCGTATGCTCAGGAGGAATCAATACAAACTTGTTTGTTTTCCTGTTTGGTTTGTTTTTTAAGGGGTCTCACTTAGTACCAGTTACACACGTTCTCAGGAGAATAGTTCACTGCAGCATATTTGGTCATTTTCTATGTGTTGCTCAGGCATACTGCGAACCTCGCAGGACCGTTGACCCAGCAGCGCCTTGCGCTGCAGTGAGCATTAGCTGAATGAAGTGACATTCTGGAAACTTCCATCCAGAGCCTGCAGTCCCATTATTGAAAAAAAATCCAGTAGATCTCCTGTTCTCGTTCCTGAGATAGGTTGAATCTTTCATTTGTCATCACTCAGACGGTTCTCAGGGGTTTGAAAGCAATTGAGACAGATTCCTGTGACTTCTCTCTGACTAAATGTGTTACACCATTGTCCGCTTTGTCTTGCCTGTCATTTTATTGGGGGGGGGGGGGGGGGGCTTGGGGGTTCCCGGTTTTTTTTTTAAAAGAGAAGGGGGGGGGGGGGCGGGCTTCTCCTTTTTGTTGGGGGGGGGGGGCGCCCGTC
>JAACJT020000036.1:6866872-6935116 GCA_009936485.2 Gymnarchus niloticus
ATATTGATGTGGTTGAAGGGTATGTGAAGTGGTAGGGGGGGGGGTGGGGAGGGAGAGGGGTGGGGAGGGGGGGGAGGGCTTGTGAAGTACAGCTTTGAATTACAATAGCAAAGCAGGTATGGGCTGCTGATCATCTTCTGTGTCTGAGGGACTGGTGGCACAATCTTAATGTCCCACACAGAGGAATAACTTTATACAATACATACGCAATGCGGAGTCTCTCTCCGTGGAATGCTTTACTACGATAAGACCTCCATTACAATTCATTTGCCTAATATACATTGTCTTAGACGGAGAAAATCTTAAATGAAGTTAGAGCTCATGTAAATGGGCTGTTAATTGGCTTATCTTCCTAGTGCACACCCTGGCAAAACCACTTAATTAGAATTCAGTATCTGAGTTTCTGTCAAGCAAGTCAGTGCCAGTTAAGTTTTACTGTTTAAGAAACGTATTTAAAACTACTGCAAAACAATGGGATTTGACCAAAAGTGAATAGGATGTTGTGGTTTTCTTGTCATAGGATTGTATGGCTTGCAAAATAACCTCACCTTTCGGTTGAAGCTCGGAGTTCGAGTCTCAATTGTAACCCTTAGGTCACTTCCTGCTTGTTCTGAAGTCTGGAGTAGATTCAATAACATGGGTGTTAATCTGAGGGCAACAGGCAATCAGTGAAGGCTGCAATAGTGAATGTTGAAAATGCATAGTATCTGTAGACCATTTCCTTTCTTGGCCGATGTTCTCTTGTAGCTAAAACATCGTTTCCAGTACAGCTCCTTTAGATAGACACCTCAATGATGCATGTCGTCCCACGGTAACGTTCCTCTTTGGAAGCCGTACCTCGGCACACTCTGCTCGCTTCCCTCTTTATTTGGGGGACCAGATGGCATCAAGCAGGTAACAGGACCCTGTCATCTAGAAAGTACAAAGATCCTCCCTTGACCTTGCCTCGACCTTTTCTAACACGCCATTTCTATCCATTTCTATTTCTAACACGCCAAAGGAAGTGATGTTAGACACACACGTGCTCCCTTGCGCGTGTCTGGCCTCACGCAGGAGTGTGCTCACTCAGGTCCGCCTGCTGAAAGACCAGCTCTCGGCGGAGGTCACAGCGCGGATGGAGGCCCAGGCACGCGTGCACCAGCTCCTGCTGCAGAACAAGGACCTGCTGCAGCACGTCTCCCTGCTGGTGAAGCAGATCCAGGAACTGGAGCTCAAGCTGTCGGGACATCAGTCCAGTAAGACGCCAGCATGTTGACCTCAGCATGGTCCTAATAAGCCCTCCACGTTTGACACAGTGGTCCTCTTTAACGTACACCGGTGGCTTCTGTTACTCACAGATTAGCTGGTTAATTGTTTTCTCATGATAAAATTTGCACGGTCACATATTGGAGCTAAAAAATAATCATACGGTAACATCTATGTGGGGCAATAGGGAAATCATGTCAGATAGCCAATTACAGTCTACAGTCCAGGTAACTTCCTGTCTTTTCAAGTGGGTATTCTTTGGAAACATTAATCATTTTTGATGATGATTGAAAAGCGTGTGTGTGTGTGTGTGTGTGTGTATACTGTGTATATATGTAGATTTTAATGTTAACATTATTGATTTTAATGTTTAATGTTATTTGCCAGGTTTAAGGAGCTCATGTTAATATTTGCTTCCACTCCCTCCCCATCTTTGCTCACAGTGGGCTCCCAGGACAGCTTGCTGGAGATCACCTTCCGTGCCAAAGTGCCCCCCGTGATCTGCGATTCCACCACCCCCCGGCCAGAGGAGGCGGCCCCTCTGCCCTTCCCCCCGGGGAGTCTGCTAGGTACGGATGGCTGTCTGGTCAAGGTCGAGTGCTTCCGCTTCCTCCCGGACCCCCCCAAGCAGGATGAAGGCGGTTCTAGCCCCCTCGCCCCACCACACAGGCACATCCTCAGTAGCCTGGAGCTGCTGCGTTTCCGTGAGTCGGGCATCGCGTCCGAATACGAGTCCAACTCAGATGAGAGCGACGGGCCGGACAGCGTGGGCCGCGGTGACGATGCCCTCCGGCTGCTCAATGTGCTCAACAAGCAGGAACCCCCCAGCTCCCTGAGCGACGATGTCGCCATCTAGCTCCACCCCTAACTCTCATAGTCACCAATCCATCCCAAGCCCCAGATGAACAGGCCTATGGTGTATCTACTGTCCTCCTCGCTCCAGTTACAGGCGGGGGAAGGCGGGTCCACGATAACCGTCCTAAAACCCAATATGAACCTACCTTGTTCCACAGCTGAAGGACAGAAAGTGACACATCTGGAAAGTACAGGAGTATGCTAGGTGTCTGGATGGTGTCTTCGCTACTCAAGAGCGTAAGGCAGTAAGGGCCTTCTCCTCATACCCATAAACAGCACTAATTAATTCCAAAATACATCCGTGTAAAGTACGTTTCTACAGCAGTCGTTCAACGTGAAAGTTTCAAAACTACGATGGAAATTCTCTTCCCGTTGCTATCTCGATGATGCCTGGGATTTGGATGAATCCGTGCCATTTTCTGGGTTTTCACCATGCCGCCATAACATTATCTCATGGTGCGTCTCGCAGAGCTCAGCTCGCAGCAGACGGTCCCCATCACAAAGGCCACATTTCCGTGATTAACGTCCTGCGTCACAGCGTGTAATAGCAGCCCTTGGATGAGAAGGTGGGACGGCGCCGCATGATTTTTATTGGCACGTGTCATTGGCCACAACTCTGACACACTTCCGTGAGCCTGCACTGGAAGCCCCTGTAAGATAATGAAGCATCGTCTGACCATGGGGCACACAGCTAACCCTAGATAGCTAATGCCAAGGTGTTCATCCTCCTGTCCGTTTTCTTTACTGTAACCCCCCTTGTGGGACCTCTTTGAAACCCCTGGCTCTGTTGCACTACCTAGATGACATTGTTTGATTCATTCTGTCATGCTGTTGTGAGATACAGTACAGCTGTCTATCTTGTTTTCTTGCTTATTCCTTCTTACGATTGGCTGTTACTGGTCTCCACACAGCACAATAGTCAAGATTAGTCTCACTGAGATGTGTCCTTCCTGGCTGTTACCGCTGCGTCCTGTTTCTCCCACGATGTAATCCACTGACCAAAACATATGGCACCGCCTGAGTTCTTCAGAACTATTACCAACAGAGACGACCATGAAATGAAATCCCATCAATTGATCCATTAAAGCATCCTCTATAAAATCTTCTGACTCTTAAATACATACAGTATCAGAAAGGTTCTTGGTAAACTTTACTGCCAAACATGAAGCCAATCATTTGTTATCCCACGGCTCACGGATTGGAGTTAATCTTTAGCATTGCCAGAGAGATTTATTGTGTTTGGGTGGGGCCTGATTAAGGGGCTGGTTAATGCGTGTGTAGAAATCTTGGAATCTTGGACCAAGAAATCTGTTTGGTTTATTGTGCCATAAAAATGGGACCGATATTCTCAGGCACAAGAAAAGGTTTCTTTGTATTGTGAGATTTTTTTTAATCTATCCCTCTGTCCCCAGGTTGCATTCCATCGTGGGTCCACTGCGGTGCTATTTTAAACATTTTACAACATGCCATTATGTTGACTTGTTTTTGCCTCTCCACATCAAGCTCGCATGGAACACCCACGTCAGCTCTTCAGGGAAAACCATCCTCCTCTTCCCCAACCCACCAAGCTGTTTATTTTTTCTTTTCTCTTGGTCCGAGAGAAGGTGTCCTCACATCCTTCGCTTTGCTTAGCAGCCCAATGGGAAAAGCTAAGAATGGCTTGTAGATACCCTTCCCCCCCACCTCCTCAGTCCCCTTAACTGACAGGGGTTTAGGGCAAGCCTGCATGAGTGAGTGTTATTACCTAAACGGTGGGGTCCCTTTGCACAGAGCCACTGTCGTGCAAGGTCACCATTAGCATGCATCTGTAATCACTCTAATTACCTATTTACACTATTTTATCCAGTTAGAAATTCAGATCTAAAAGTCTTGTTACGTTTCCTATAACAGGTCGCTAATAACCACCTCTTACCCAGACTGATGTTTAGAAGAGGAAAATTACCTGCAGAGAATGAATCCAGTTTATTGGTCCATCCAGGCTTGTTACTAGGAATTACATAACCGTGTATTTAATTTGCTGAATATCTGACAGTCGAGCAGGAGAAAGGGATCGGGAGGATTGTTTGAGGATTACAGACTGCCCTGATGGCGCTCTGTTGGGACGTCCATACAAGAAACACCAACACCAGTTTGTGGAGAAATTTAGATTCTGGTTTGCTAAGAGAGATCAAGAGGCCAAGGGGAAGGAATTCATTTCGGTTTCACCTGTTTTACGTGAGTGGCTGTCTAATGCTGTTGCCTCATCATCCCAGTGCTTTTCCAAATGAGTTCATTCTAGTTGTAATCTTCTGGCTGTATTTGAGGGTGGGATTTCATGTGCTTCCATAATAGAGAAGATTTGCGGTCGTTTTCTCTTTCAAATATCAAAGATGATACAACTTCATGTGGGTTCTCATGTCCCATGTCTTGTCTGAGACTATGAACATCTTACTGAGGAAACCAGTAATATTCATCTGGCAGAGGCAATCTCGCTACCGTAATCTCTTCTCTGTTTTCTTCCTTTGTTCCGGTAAACCTAATGGATTGTTCGCTGTGAATTTGTTGCCACCTCTGGGAAAATTGGCACATGGTATGGCTGTGATGGAAAGTTCAGGCTCTTAAAATAGAAACTCGCCAGGAAGGAAGCCAGAAATGAGGCAGCTGACGTGGTTTAATGTGTAACCGTTTGGTTTTGTGCGAGTCCAAGGAAGCACTGGACGCAGGGATCTTGTCTTTACGTGGGGGATAACTGCATGGGTTACCCTCGGTTGCATTTGGTTTGCGATACGACACGATGCTTTGTAGACCTGTACGCTAGTCATCTGGCCCATTGACAAGTGCGATGTCCCGACTGAGAGAATTAAACTATGCTTGGATCACAGCAGTGTGAGCAGATTTACTGTGACCCACCATTGACTTGGCGTTTATCAGACTGACATTCGCTTCATTTGTGCTGGCGGCTTTTCGGTTGACCTTTTTGGATCACACCCTTACAAACTCTAAATGGTATCTTTTTGATTTGGTTTGTTTTTGTTGGCCCTATGCATCAGTTGAATTCTTAAGCCCAGCCCTACCCTTTCGTTCTCCGCCTTTCTCCTTGATGTTATCCTCGGTCACTTCCTGTGTGTAGGTTTGGTCTTTGGCGTGCTCTAAAGAGCGCTTAACAAATGTGCTAAATGCTTCCATTCCAGGCTGTGGCCCAATTTATTTATTTTTTTTGGTCTGGCATCAGCCTAGACCATCAGACTGTCATACTCTGTCACCACGGAGCATCTCATTGCTCCTGCAACTGTAAATGCACGTGCGGTAAATCGTGCTTCATCCTGAGACTAATTACCCAGCTTGTTTATTCGGCGTTCCAGCTGCTCTTTGAGTCTCCCCTTGTCCCGCATTGACGTCCTCTGTCAAGACTAAGGAATGTCCCCTGAGCGACAGGTACAGATGTAGGAGCTCACAGCAGGGGCATGACCGATTTCCTGGTGTTGTGCAGCCTATATCTCGTTGTGCCGAGTCTCCATTCCTCCACCGGCAAGCTGAAGAACACTGAATAAGCAGACCTTTCTTCGTACTGTTTTCCTTTCATACGTATCAAAGATTAGGCCTTCGATCTTCAATTAATCCTCGTTCAATGAGCGTATCAAAATGCTTTATCCGTATTTCACTGATACACATTTCTCGCTTTTTGTAAAATTTACAGAACGTCCAAATGGAAAGAGGCCCATTGTGCAATTGCTTTTATTCAGTGCAGATGTTGCGCCAGCGAGAAAGACTCAGCGTTAAAATGAAAATCCCACTGTGCCATGAGGTGTGTCAGATTACAGATAATTACGGCGCCATTTTCAAGCAAGTGGGAGTAAGACAGATGCGTGAGTGCCATCGCTACGGGGCTTTGAGTGTTAAACATCGGTGAGAGGCTTCATTGCCTAAGGTAGACAACAGGCTCTCCCACTTCACCGAGAGCCAATTACGGTATTGATGCATCAACAGAGATGCATTGGCATGGTGGAGAAAAGCAACAGGTGTCTGACCAATGGCTATTGGGTATGTGGTCTCTGTTCCAAGCCGTTTAATTGGTTGTGAATCAGTTTGGCTCTGTATGAGGTGTTTAATGTATTACATTTAACCAGGAATTATATGGCCCAATATTATTCCTGCTGTTCTATAGCTAGCAGATGTCATGTTTATATTTTAGCATGTCTAATTGCTCTTCAGTGTCATGTACACGCACAGCGCTGGATCTGCATAAAATGGAACACGGGAGCCATTTTCATCTGCATTTAGTAATTTAGCAGATGGGTTTTGTTGAAAGGGACTCGCAGGTTGGCATCGATCATAAGTACGTTAGACATCAAAGAGCACATGCACACAAGAGGATCAGTGGGAAGTGATAATGCCTTGCATTGTTGGGTACTATGACTATAATGGTACACTTCAGTCATTTAGTGGGTGCAGCGTGGTAGTTCAGTGGGTGGGGTACAAAATAATCACAGGGAAATCAGAGGGTAATGTTTAAATGCCCTTAATTGGTGCCACTTTGATGAACTCAAGGTCTCGATTCAAGAAGAATGACAAAAATCACCATATACTCATGGGCAGTAAGTATCGTTTTGGTTTCTTCACTTGTTGCGACCTGTTTTGTTTTTTTTGGAATATGTTTAAAATGTATCCTGTCACACGTGCATATGTACGATGAATAAAATTGCAGGGGCTAAAAGAATTTTAAAAGTTAATTTTCCGAGTTAATTCATTTATCTGTGTCCTGCTTTAAAATGTTGTTTTTCAATACCGTATTGATAACATTTCATGTCTTGCCGAAATGCTTTCTATGAAATATTTTTCGTCGTGAGGTAAGATCACTCCTCATACTGAATTTTTTTTTTCTTTTCCAGAGTCATTAAGCCTCTGTATTGTCATTGTGGTCTTGACTTTGATAAATGTTTATGGTTCTGTTTTATTTGCTGTACGTTTATTTATTTGGTGTTGCTGGATACACAGTTTTGTGTGGTTGTTACATCTTCACTGAAGACCTCCAGGGATGTAAAAAAAAAGCTTAATAAAAATAACACAACAGCAACAGAATCTGCAGGAGAACGAGGATGTGGTTCCTTTTTATCAGCTATTATAAATTATGTATAGTTTTTAAAAATCCCATGATCTCTGTTGTTGTTTTGTTTATTTTCAGCTGATTATCATTTGTATGTCTGTACATGCATGTATCACATCTACCCTCACTGCTGCTTTTGACTAATAATATGGTTGTTTTTATTTTTTCACCCCCACCATATGCTATGGATCACAGCCGGTTTGTTTTTTGAATGCAGCCTCAAATCTCTGCTGTTATCTCACTTTCATATTCTCTGCTTGACCCTCTGCAGTGGACCACGGCGTGTTCGAGAATCCTAAAGCCGCTCACTCGTCCGAGCTCCAGAGCGGCTCTGCCTCGGCCACCCCTCCCGCTGCAGCCCGTCAGCCTCCAAAGTCTGGCCTCGGTCTGCGCAGGGCCGTGGGCGCCAAGGTCAACGACCTGCTGCGTCGCAAGGATCCCAGCAGCCTCGAAGACGTCGGGGTGATGGAGGTCAACAGGAATGTGGAGCCGGGCTGGTCGTGCTTCAAGGACAGCGACGGAGCCGCGCCTTCCAGCGGGTAACAGCAGGAAACGAGAGTTCCAAATGTGTTTCCCAGATCAAAATCACTGAGTACTGCCCAAGTAGACTGTGTGGTGTTATATTCAACTGTTAAAAACATTTTAAGTGTGCCTGTTTGACCTCATTATCATCTTCAGTTAAAGTGTTTTTGCAAATTAAAATATGAAGTTCACAATGAGAACGGTCTCTGCTTTCATTATAGTAACGTAATGCTGGACGGCTTCCCTCGGCTCGAACCGCCCCCTCCCACTGGAAGGAAGCGTGTGCCTCGTGCTCTGAAGACCACTCAGGAAATGATGATTTCCTCCTCCCCTGTGGTGCCAAGTGTGGAGGTCTCATCTTGCGTGCCATCCCCTGAAGAATCGCCCATTTCCCAAAAGGAGAAGAAGCAGTTAGAAACGCAGGAAGAGGAGGTGGAGAAGGAGCTGGAGGTGAATTCAGATGTGGGTCCTACTGCTCCCAAGGATGACGTGAACCGAGGAGGAGATGATTGTTCCGTCTATCTCGATGCTCAATGCTCAGATGGCGAGACAAATTGGGACAGTCGTGCAGATGTGTCCCAGCTCTCGATCTTCATTCCAGACCTCATCCGTAAAGACAGCCTTGATACCAACCCGAAACATGAAGAGCCCCAGATTAGGAGGATCTCCACTCCAAGCATAGAGAAGACAAGTTTCCACTTCGATGGTCTGGAGGATGACCTCCACGATAACAGCTTAGAAGATGCTGGAAATGGACTAAGCTCTTTCGGGGTGGAAAATGATGAGCTACACCTCGACCTTTTGTCCTTTGAATCATAGCTGAATCCAAGCTAAAGGTCAAAAGGATCCTCAGCTTACTTGACAATCTACTACTTGTCTGACTGTTCTGTGCATTTTGAGAATCAACGATGACTTGGTTTGAATATTCTTAGTCTGCGTGGATGTCAAATTCTCTCCATATCCTGATTATTTATGCATCTCGTGCTGAAATGCCAAAGATATTGTGACTTTATTATTAAGTGTTCCCCTGAGATATTCTGTACATCTGTACCAAAGATAGAATGGTTTCATTATTCATGCCAAGTAATATATTATGTTAAATTCATTCCTGTATATAATGACTACCTGCTTCTCTTACTCTACTTGCCGCTTTTACTTCTCAGGACCTCTCCAAATTGCTTCCGGAACCTTCTGCTTGAACACGTTGTTTTTGTGACACCTTTATAGAAGTCGAAAGAAAATTGGGTCGTTTTGTGTTGCTGTTACCTGATTAAAAACTG
This sequence comes from Gymnarchus niloticus, assembly GCA_009936485.2. Taxonomy (NCBI): domain Eukaryota; kingdom Metazoa; phylum Chordata; class Actinopteri; order Osteoglossiformes; family Gymnarchidae; genus Gymnarchus; species Gymnarchus niloticus. The sequence continues at coordinate 6,875,858 of JAACJT020000036.1, forward strand.
ATGGTAGGCAATGTCTTCTGCGCTCTCGGCTAAGTTAGCAGAATATCTTGCTGAGAAAAGGCTTCTTGCGGTAGATAGTGGTGTCGTTTGAAGAAGCCGTAGAAAGAGGCATAGGGAAAGACGGTACCTCTTTGTTTTATTAGCCCCAAGACATTAATGTGCTTTTTTTTTTTTTTTGGCCCATTTTCCATTAATATGCCTTAACACTTGGCAAACGAAGGTATGAGGTGGCAGTAAGATGAATGTTCGGCCGGCTCTACTCCCACATTCCGGTACCTCTTATCAGTCAGCTCCAGAGAGGAAGTCTTTGTTAAAGCCTGTGGTGTGACAGGACTGCTGGGCTGCTTCTTCATTTGTATCTAAAATTTAATAGACAGACTGCATACCGTCGGATCTGATTACAAAGCTATCCAAGTTCTGCTGGTTAGAGTGGGGGGGCTTGGGAATAGATATCTTTAGTAGGTATCAGTTTGTTATGAGCGTATTTTTCTCGCCAGGTTTAGCATGCTGTAAAAACTTGGCAGGAACAATGTTAACTTTGAATGCGTTTTAAAGTAAGGAAAAGGGCACAAAGGGATGGAAAAAACTGGAGAGAATGCTTTTTAAAAAGTAAAATAAAGTGCATGGTACTAAAACAGCGATGTTACTAACGGACTGTGAACAGACTGAGTAGAAGCACTAAGGACTTGATGTAAATGGTGGCTGGTTTAAATGTCAATGCTTAGAATCTCACCATGAACCCTGTACCGGATAAGCAGAATAGAAGATGCTAGGCTAGATGGTCTACTCTTTAGCATCGCTTAATGTATGCTGATTTAATTGTAGCTATAGCGTTTTCTCAAAGTGGCCCAAAGGCTTCTAAAGGTGTACGCGTGTACCACAGTACAAACACTGAAGCACAGCAAGACATATTTGAGCACAGGGAGTTTAACGCATGAGGCCTGACCGTTTAGGAGTAAACACTGGTTTCTAGGTTCTCTGGACATATGAGGCCGTGTAGAACATGCTGAGGTTCTGCTGGGCGAGTAGAATGAACGCAACGGCCATCGCCGCCTTACCGACACTCAGTCCGGTGTGAAGTGTGTGTAACGTAGCTGCTTCTGCACTGAGGCTGCGAGCTGTCTGCCGGTTTCGGAGTGGACATCCTCACCCGCCACTACTTTGTGTTTCTGTTTAATGCGGGTCTTTTTTTATGGCGATCACGTGAGGAGAGGAACCACTGAAGAATGTCATGTAATAGCACGTTTGACTGATAAACAGTTAATGTCACAGCCTGTGCGTCACTGTTTGTCACAAGTTGTGATTTACAATGATCTGTCACTGTCTAGAATTTAACTGTGGTAGATGTGAATGTAGTAATATTTAACAAACCACTTTCATATATATTTGATAACAAATATTTATTTGTTTGTTTTAAGGAACAACAGGAATGTCATAATAAGAATGTTGTTTCCTTGTTGCCAACGCTACGTACAGATTTATGCTAGTGAGATTGTAACATTTTATATCTGCAAAACACTTGAGTATTTTTGCGAAGAAATAGTTGTTTAAGGAATATTTAGAAAATATAAAGAATTTCTGAAACTCTTTTTACCTATATGCATTTGAATATGTAAATGCAAAGTAAATTTCAAAGTTTAGAATAATATTACAATTGCTTCCTGTTTGATTGGTTTATTGAATATTTACAATGTGTAATATGTAATTGTAATGATTGTAGTCACAGTACCCATAATACTTTAGAAAACTTTAATGCTTTGAACTGACTTTCTACTTCTTATGCTATGGTATATGATGAAATTTCTTTAACTGGGAACTTTTTTGGCAGCTGAACAATGAAACTTTTAGTTGTTCTGAGACTAAAGGTCATAACTCGGTTGCATTTCCAATATTATGAAAAGTAGTTGGGGTTCAAATTCACCATGACTGCCCAGAGATTAAAACCTGTGGAGTGATATCATTTTTGTTGTTAAAAGCTGTCATGACTAATGCTAAATTACTGAAACGATTTTGATGATGATGATAACGATGAACATTTAGAGTTCCCAAAAACTCAGTGTCATTCTCAGCCTTCATTGTCAGACCTGATTTCAAATTTATTTATATACAATGAACCAAATTCTGCAGATGTTGTATATTGGTCCCACTGCAAATGTTTGGAAAGTGAGTTAATTTTCATTTTTATAGCATTGCTGTTGATTTTTAATGCCGTATAACAATTTATTTGAAATCCAGAATAATTATTCTCACATCTGGACAGTAGATTTAAAATATTTTTTTTTGTTGTAATATTTTTTTGATGATATTTAAGCTGTGTGACCCCAAGGACAACCTGAATTCTTTGACTAGAATTTGAGTTTTCTAACATTTAATGTAAAGGGGAAAACAAATCAAATGTTTGTTCATGATTATTCAGACCTCCAAAGGAAAAATGTCATGGAAATACCTTTGGAAATAGTAATCTGTGATACATGTTACATTTCTACGTTTTGCTTATTCTTATTTCCAGCTCATCCCTACCTATCTGACAAGTAAATGGGCATAACTGATTATAGACATTCTGTTCTTTGTCTGTGAATCCTGTTCCTTTTCAAAGATTTAAGACTTCCAGATAAATGTCTGATTATTTGTGTGATCAGTGTACCTCTGTCCACACTCTGCAGACAGGCAGCTGTATTTTAACTAGCATGTGACCCAGACAACAGACGCTGAGGTGAATCAGTCCAAGTCTGCATGTGTATCATGGCTGGAAATGGAGCTCCATGAAACCGGTGGGTGTGACAGGTCTGGAAGCAGTAGATGGCATGATGAGTAATCAGTTTGCAAGTCCAGGGACGCAAAAACTAAAGCTGACTTGAAATCACCACCAAGTGAAAACAAGGTCATTGATCCAGAAGGCCACTTCAGTAAAAATTTAACACCACATGTCCAATGTACTTCAGAGCCTGATATAAGTGAACAGTAGGTGGTGTAGTGGTTAAGGATACAGATGTCTATCATAAAGGCAGCTTGCTGGCTTTTTAAAAGTAAAGGTCACATGGCAGTATGTTGGCTGAAGGTATTTAAACAATTTTTGAAAAAAGGTCAACAAAGCCACATAATGTAAATAATCACAGGCGATTGCATCACCTTTGGCACACTATCTCTTCCTGATAAAAAAAAAAAAAAAAAAAAAAGCATGACACGCCTGTAATATGCTGACTGGTATCCCTTCAAGAGGCAAAAATCATATATTAAGCTGTGTGTTTCCACCAGCTCCTCGTAAGCCTAGGAATGTGATGTTCATTCACACACTGACAGAAACTTGGTTTGCATGTTTCACTCGTTCTCTCAGCCTTTCAGTCTTGTACAAGTTGGATCCAGCTTTCTAATGGCTGTCTTGCATAGCCCGCTGAGTTTCACAGTATCATCAAGGTGTGGCTTCTTCGGCGTTCCAGAGCTGAATCATAGAGTAATCGGAAAATTAATCTCACTCTTCTGGGTTTGTGTGTACTGATACTCTGAAAGCCGGTCTCTTTCTCTTGAGCTTTCGGACTGTCAAAGGCTTGGTGACTTTAATCAACTTTCTGGAGATTTCTACCTATCTTCTTGCTCCTGTGATACTGCAGTACAGGCTCTCGTTCATAATGAAGTTCTCATCTGTAGGACATTACAAGGCCACAAAACTCCCTTGGAAAATGCTTCTTACCATTCATGTGCAAAATGAAGGGGAATTTTGTACCCTAATCCTTTGATTAAAAGTATTCAGAAAAAGCCCCAGAAAGATACGGTATATGCTAAAATGCATTCTTAAAAGATAACCCAGACTAAGCCAAATTGAAATTCATGATTTATTTATAATAAAACCTGATCATTTCGAGAAGCTATGAGTCCATTATTCCCTAGGAAAGATTTAAATGAAAATTAATTATTGAAGAAAGATCATGCTGTATGTCAAATTTTACTGGATTAATAAATCTGAAGGAAGATGAAAAGAGCCTCTCAAAATCTCACGCTTTGTTTAAAGCCATTCAAATATGGCTAGACGTAAAGCTTTAGCAGATTCCTCCAACTAATAAAAGCGGCCAATAGTTAAACTGCTGAAGTTTAAAGTTTGTGACTTGAGGAAGCCATACTGGCAGCAAAAGCACCAAGAAGCAATACTAATTTCAGTTTGCTGCCAGCAGCGTACCAGTTAAAATGTTCCCATGTTTACCCAGCTGACCCCCCAGTCTGATACTGAGGAGACCGGGTCACTTTTTTTACCTTTCAACACCTGTCCCTCAAAAAGTCTCTGCACGGCCCTGCACTGGTATGGGTTAGTGTGAAACAGGCTTAGTTCTAACAGCCGTGGAATGTCTTTTCATCCTGGTCAAGTTAAGCGACGACGGGGGAACAGAGCATTGTTTCAACAGGCGCTTGAGCTTTTTTTTCTCTTCATGTGCCATCATTCTAAATGTAGTGTAGTGAATGGCCCCAGAATTTCTTTACCCACCAAGGATAAATGTTTTCTTACTAGACGGAACGTAACATAGGGTTAAGTCCCGTTACTCTCTTCCAAGTGCTCGTCCCCATTCGCAGTGTCCAACCTCTAAACCCACACCCGCTTTCGACCTCCACAAATATTTCTCAGATAGCCTCCAAGGTTACAACCTTAGATGGGGAAGAATGTATTTTATAAATAAACTTTTGCAATGGCGGTTACATTTACTTTAGGGAAAAGGAAAGAAAACATTTAACATGAATGTATTTCCAAACTAAGTGCCACAGGCTTTTCAACACTATATGAACCTTTCTGCATTATTAAAGGGTTGTAAGCAGTAAAAAACTTTGCATAATAGATTAAACATACTTTATAGATGATGTATTCATAAATGTTCTGCTGGTAAATATGCATATCATTTGTTGCCAGTTCTGAAAAATAATATACAGCTGAATACTAGTGAAATTAAAATGATGTATTTTTTGTCACGAAACAGCTTACTATGAACATACTTGTGAAAAATTTACAATTCACAGTCAAAAACACAAAATCACGGTTTATTAATAATTTATTAATTACCAACCAAGGAACATGCCTGAATGTGTCAGCAGGAATATTCCACTTAAAACGCTACTACGCAGACCCTAAATGAAAATCCCAAGCAGGCTATACCATGGTCCACCTAGCCGGCCCCCGGACCACCACTGCCAAAAGGAAACTACTACCGCCCTCTTGTGGAATAACGCTTTATTACCGGTAATTGCATTTTGGCTGTCATTTCAGACCTTCTAACATCTCTATTAAACACTGTACAAGCCATTTTGAGTATAAGATAAATCAGCATGGGTCATTTTAATGCACTGAATTATATTTTATGTATGCAAGGGTTTTTTGTTTTTTTGTTTTTTTTTCGCAGCTAACTATACCCATTATCAATGGTGGAGCCCGCACAAATACATTAACCTTTTATAAAGACAGAAAGGGGTCACCATTGTCACAGTAGGAGGGTGAATATGAAAAATCCCAAGCTCTCCCTGTTTTGCATATCTGCATTTTAAATTTTAAAACCTGCCGTTAAACTTACTGTTCTTCGCACCGTTAACGATGCAAAGATTCGTCACCGAGATAAGCCCAAAATATTTTGATATTATATATAGTCTGCCTTTTACTTAACCCTTGCCTGGTGGCACGGTGGGTAGCAGTGTTGCCTCACACTGGTGTACGACTGAGTGCCCCGCAATCCCATCCTCCTGCGCTTTGATGCCTGCGGTAGAAGCTCTAGCAGATCCCCTGTGATTCACTACTGCATAAGTGGATGGAAATTCCTGCCTGGACAAAAGTATTGTAATATTTCCTATTTAAAGCAGATACAGAATGTTATGACATACTGCCCCGGTGTTTTAAAACATGCAGTGCTCTCAGATACGTGCAGATTCCTTCAAACAACCAGTGGTACCAGTAACATCTACGGTACAGTATGCATCTCACTGCTGACGTGTTATGGTAAGTGTGTAAGCAACACACTTGGAGTTTGGATAATTAAAGTCATAAAAACAAGTAGAACTGCTTCCACGAACTTTGTCCTGGAGACACCTCCCTGCAGTAAAACAAACGTGCAAATGATCACTCACAGCAATCTGACATTTAATGACCATCGTCTGTGTGTCGGACACCTCGGTCTCTGCGACATCATTTACTGTATCGGTAGCAGGAATTCAGAAGAAGTGAGTGTCCTTGTAAGTCCTGCTCTGCTTTATTTCTTATCTTATATAATATCACTATAGACAAGTGCTGAGGATACTCGTTTTTTCGGAAATAACTACAATTGATCCATGGGGTAATTCGCCTTACAAGATTATGGCGATGGTTTTTCAGAAGACGTACAGTATGTGATTAAAGCGGCCATCAGCAACTTGCTTTAGACTAGATTTACCAAATGAGGGATTCCGTGCTGCGTGTGTTGTACGTCTAAAACAGCCTATATAGAATAATTGCCACTTTGCTGCTTCTAATTCTGACTGATGCATGGTCACATTTTCAAAATAATCACTTAGAGAGCAAACCCAGTGCCGTCTTGTTCACACCATACCGACTGGACACTGTTGGGTATATGAGTACTCATTTCACTTTTCAACAGTGGACGGGACCGTATTACATTCTAAAGGGCATTTCCGTTTGACCGTTGTGCCACGTCAGGTGACGGATCTTCATCGTATTCCTAGAGGTTCTGGAGGTAAGTTGAGTTCCTCAGGAATCTGTTACCTCCTTTACCCTCTGTGAAGAGATCGGGTGCTTGAACGCGTCCAGAGGTATGTGACTGCCAGGGATCCTGCTGTATTACTACTCTGATGTCAGTCTGAATCTTCAGTGTTTTAGCAGAGTCTCACCATTCTGTGACGTTGACTCGAGGCTTCAGATGAATGGTATTTAAGAGTGATCGCACTTGATTTCGATGTCAGAAATCCCATGTGGTCTTATGTTATGGTGCTTATCACGTTCCCACTGTTTTCCTCTTCGTTCTGGTAGGGTGTTGAATTAAGTATGAGGTTTCCAGGAGCGTGTTGTCAATGGAAACCTGTCTCACTGGTGGTGAGCTGATGACATAAAATTGCGCTGGTCTGTTAGCAATGTTTTGTCTGGAACCGAAGTCTCTTTTACAATAAAAAGTGGGGGAAGTACATGAAAAGTGTAAAGCTGTTATGTAACCAAGTACTTGTACATGAAAATGATGCCTAACCAGTTAATCCAGTTGTGCTCTGGGTGTAGGCGCTGGCCAAAGAGTTTGACCATGGATGTGTGTAAGGAGGCTGCACGACTGGAAAAAGCAGGGCAGTCCCACCTCTTGCAATTCTGGTTAGAGTTGAGTGTGGAGGAGCGTGCTGAGATGACTGGAGCCTTGGAAGGCATGGACTTCCAGGAGATAAACAGCTTCTTCCAGCGTGCCATGCAAGCATCGGGCCAAGACGTGCAGGCGAAGGTGGACGGCCGAATGGAGCCTGTACCCAAAGATGTGCTAGGCAGTGCTGTTCGTGATGGAGCGCTGCTTAAGACGTGGGAGCAGGAAGGTTGGTAAACAGATTTTTGGGGAAAAACAGCCCTCCTCTTCAGGGACTTCATTTTATGATACAAGTAGTGTAGCAAAATGACCATTAATCTGTAAGTAACAGTACTGTTCTTAATTTTGCCATAGCAGTGACTCTGGGATGCTTTCTGTCAGTCCATGCCCCCTAACATAATGGTGTGTGTGCTGGTTTTTTTAAGCAGTGTTTGGTGAGCACCCCACAAATGTTGACTGATGTGCCCTGGTTTCTGTATTTGGGTATGATTGGTTGTTCAGATTCATCCTGTGACAGTGGAATGTCTGTCAGTCACCTGTCAGACTTTTAGTGAGCATTAATTAAGAGTGACTTATACTGACATCTACGTGATTGAATGCCTCCCTGGAGTTTAAGAAATGAATATCCAGTGTTTCAAGATGCCGCCTCCCAAAACCTGTAATAAAACGGAACTCAAAATGTAACCCATATGATGCTTTGGATGTTAGAATCTTAAAATTGCCACAAAAGGGGAGAACAGAAGAATGCATTTGAATTCTTTACTAGACGCTTGTAACAATAATGGTGATACAAGGGCCACCAATTTCCCATATTTGATTACATTGTTGAGAAACCTTTAACTTTTAGTCATTTGATTGACATCAGCCAAAAATCATGCATTTTTGGCAAACCTACCTTGGGTTTTTCCTTCATGACTGAGTGACTTCACACAACACTTTGCTCACCAATTCCTGAAAGCTTTCTGCTAGACCATGGACATGGATGTGTAGTTTCTGGTTGGTTCTAGAACAAAGGTACATGTTTTTATCGACTTTACTTTTCAGGGCTCCTTCGTATTTCTCAAAACAAAGTTGCCGTTCTTCTGCTGGCCGGTGGGCAGGGTACCCGACTAGGAGTCTCCTGCCCAAAAGGGATGTACGACATCGGCCTACCGTCCCACAAAACGCTCTTTCAGATCCAGGCAGAGCGTATCCTGAGGCTTCAGCAACTCGCAGATCGAGAGCACAAGTCTGCGTGCGCCATCCCCTGGTAAGACTGCCTATAGTCCCACCGGATGCACCAGCCACAGGTGCCAATTCTGTGTCTCACCCTGTTTTACATAACAGGATTTGAGTTGCTCAAAGGCCTTTAATGTAGCAATTTTAAGATGCTCAGTCACTCTACTGTGCCTGCGAAGGCTTGAGGTGATCTGAAAGCCCTTGAATCACTGGACCAGTTTAGTCAGCTGGTAATATGTTGCAAGACAAACCCATATTTGCAGTTGACTACTTCCAGGAACATTAGATAATAGCTATTGTCAGCTGACCTTCTGATAGAATGCCAACATCAGAATGCCTGGAACCTAGTTTAGAACATTAATAAAATATCACAAATTACTTCCTTATAGCTAGTTTGACTTATTTCCTCCTAGGAGACTTGCGGGGGGAAGAGACTTGTGGAATAAGTACTGTAGTATTTCCCAGAGTCTGTTCACCCACTTCAGCTATGGGTGACAAATGAAAACATGTCTTGTAAATTGCGTGTCTTAGGTACATAATGACCAGTGACCGTACAATGGAGTCCACCAGCCAATTTTTCTCCCAGCACAACTATTTTGGCTTGAAGAAGGAAAACACAATCTTTTTCCAACAAGGAATGCTTCCAGCCATGGACTACAATGGGAAGATCATTCTTGAAGGGAAAGCCAGAATTTCTATGGCACCCGGTAACATCACTCAAGTCATAACTAGCTTTGCAATCTGCTACATCCTTGTGCATTAAAAATTAACACCTGTCAGTTGATGGCCGGCATGCCTTGCCTCAATGCAGAGTGGTCAGTCTATTATGAAATGTGGTGTTTCCATCCAGGTTCTGGTGCACAGAATTGCCCATTTTGATTTGGATTATGTGAACCTTTCTTGTTTTAAGATGGGAACGGAGGTCTATACAAAGCACTCGGGGCGCAGAAGATAATCAACGACATGGAGCGAAGAGGGATTGAGTATATCCATGTTTACTGTGTGGACAATGTTCTGGTCAAGGTGGCAGACCCCACTTTCATTGGGTTCTGTATACAAAAAGAAGGTGACTGTGGAGCCAAGGTCAGTCCGTAGGGGTACACGTGGCCAAATGGCAATCAGATTATAGGGCTATTGTAAAAGTGTGTTGCATGAATTAAAATATACAGTAGCATTGACTAAAAATGAGCAGTTTTGAATAGCTGAATATGAACAAATCAGACTTCATTTATAATTTGTAGAAATGGCAAAATTAAGTGCCTGAGAAACTTGCAGTTCTTCTATTGAACACTAGAAAGAGCTGTGGATTTTTGAATGATTTAAAACCTCCTAAACTTCAGCTGATACTATAATGTGGGAAACTGAATGATTCACAGAATCTTCCTAATCAGGGAAGAACAACAAGCATGTGTAGCCACCGTACAACTTGGAATTGTTAGTAAAGTAACAGGATAAATATCTCCAATTTAAATGGTGGGTGGGCATTTAAAGCTTTCTCAGCTTGTAAAGGCAAATGCAAAATCTGCCTGATGTATCTGGTTTGGCTTTGAAAAATTGACAGTTGTGATACTGGAGGCACAGCAGAATGGCCCACTTTTTAAAAGGAACACTAAATGTGTAACCTGTTGCTGGTAAGCAGATGCTGCATCCTGCATTGGCAGTTAAGGTTTTCCCCTTCCAGTCTTCCTTGTGCTGTGGTACCATGGAAATCTACAGCAGACAATAACTCTGCCATATGTAAGATTTCCCTTTTCCAGTCTGCCCTGCCGTGTTTCTCTGATCAGGGTTGTTATTCACTGAGTGAATGTTCATTCTAATGCACTAACACAATGAAGCCCCTTCTCTGAGATATGTCTGTGCATTGACATTTCTAAACTGTGCTTGTCTTCAATTTCTTTTTTTGCTGATACGGTATATTGGCATGTAACTGATCTGCTATCCCATTGAGTGCAACAGCTACAGTTTCAAACGTTTGAGTCTGTGAATAAAAGTGGCTGTCCCACTACCCTTTAAATTATCAAGCAGCATTAACCGACTTGCTCTTGTCAAATCCCATAATCCAGTTGTAAGCTTACCACAAGGTTGTTCAATAAATTCAGCCAAGAAACTGTGACAATGTAGCAGGGATCAGCTATTAGGAGGCTGGTTTTTATATTGGCCTACTCTTGGGGGGGGCGCAAAAGAGAACACAAAATAAGTCCAGTTACTCATCGTAGTTTTAAATCCACTCCACTTACTCACACATCACCTGAAATGTTTATATATAAACATAATACATTTAAGGTGAACATGCATGCACAAGGAAACGGCAAAGCAGAAGTTAATGTTTTATGCATGTGTTTATCTGGAGTGCAGTTAAATGCTGAGATAAAGCGTCAAATGTGTGGCCAAACTCAACTAATTCCAAAGCTCTTTGAAGCGCTTGAGTTTAGGCTCCTCCAGAGATGTGAATGGGTGGCCTTCATGTTACGGTTCAATGTCCCAGAGTATTAGCCATCTAGCTGGAATGGTCTGCTCTTTTTTGATTTGTCACAATTATTTTTCGCAGGTGGTGGAGAAAACAAACCCCACGGAGCCAGTGGGTGTGATCTGCAAGGTGGATGGCCGCTTCCAAGTGGTGGAGTACAGCGAGATCACCCAGGCGACTGCTGAGAGACGTGACGCAAACGGCCGACTCGTCTTCAATGCAGGGAATGTGGCCAACCACTTCTTCACTCTGTCCTTCCTCAAAGATATTGTGAAGTATGTCCAGAATGTAAGATCCTGAACCACCAGGAAACGGTATAGTTTTAGCAAAATCTGCTACATAACTTCAGATGTTAAGATAGAAATTGCACTTATTCATGTTACGGGTAGCTCAGAAGAATCCTGTGACCTCATGGGTTGAGGGTTAAATTCAAATCCCAGGTCTGTATCAGGAGTTTTCCCTTTCCTTGTGTCCACATGGATTCCCTCCCAAAAACTACCAGTTCTAGGTGAATTGGTGTCTTTAAATTGACTAATATTAGCTTTGTAATGGACCAGCATCCTGGCCCAGTACCCTATTCCTTCTCACTGCAATCCTGTGTTGGATTTGCAGTTATGGGGGAAAAACAATTGTACAGACATGGCTAGCAGTAACTTAGCATGTTTATATATGTACTGTGTAGAGTAGCTAAAACAAATGCATGTGGCTAAATGTGTTTCTGCTTTTTGCAGTATCCATGAACCTCAGCTACAGCACCACATCGCACAGAAGAAAATCCCGTTCGTGAATGAACACGGGCAGCTAATCCAGCCGGACAGACCAAATGGGATTAAGATGGAAAAATTTGTCTTTGACATTTTTCAGTTTGCCAAGTGAGTGTGGCCATCTTCTGAGTGCTGGAAATGCTTGTTCCACTAGTTCCGTACTCGTCAGGGTAGAGAGCTTCAGAGATGGAGTGGTGGAACATGCTCTTCATGCAGGTGGCTGTTGGTCAGTAACCAGGGTGTGAGGGACCTCTGTCAGCTTTCACTGTGCTGGAATTCTTTTCCAAGCATGTTCTATTTACAACGTCTAAAAATGAACTAGATTTCAAACAGACCTGACGTTAACTATGCCTGGTCTCACAGCCATTTTTTTCAGTGTGACTCTGGTCTGGATGTCGGTTTAGGTTTGGGGAGAATTCTGCTACCAATTCCAGTTTACTGCTTTCCACCGACCCACAAACGTACACTCATGAACGTCTGGAAGCATATCGCTGTTTGGTTTGCACACAGGAAGTTTGTGGTGTACGAGGTGCTGAGGGAGAATGAGTTCTCCCCTTTGAAGAATGCGGACAGCCAGAATGGGAAGGACAACCCTACCACCGCACGCCATGCCCTCATGTCCCTGCACCGCCGCTGGATCCTGAGCGCTGGTGGCCAATTTGTTGATGAATCCAGCCAGGAGGTCGTTGCCAGTCCCAGGTGAAGGCCCTGCCCAGAACCAGCAGCCAAACCAAACACCAGCGGACTAGTTAATACTTTTTTCCAGTTGCTATGAATATAATTTACTGGGAGTGAAGTGAACCGAACCTTTTGGTTCGGTTTGAATTGGGTTTTGATTCTGAATTTAATATTAAGGGTACTGATTTAAGTGTGAATACCTCTTTATGCAGAGCACAAGTGATTAATGCCAATATTGTAAAACCTTAAGGCTATAGACATGAGACATTGAACAGTAGTTGTTTCCAAAATACATTAAAAAAAAAAAAAATGCTATTAAGGTGCATCGACAGACTGTAACGTCATGGTTTTGCAGGTCTTTCTATGCAGAAAGACCAAGTTCCTTAATGCTAACCACATTAATCATTATTCTCTCTAGTCTGGAGCCTGTAATGGGTGAAGTGAAATGTGAGGTCTCTCCACTGGTCTCTTATGGGGGAGAGGTATGTAAATGACCCACACGTATACATGTGACTAATTCTGATTTTCATGCATGCAAACCTGACAATGCAGTGTTGTTGCAGGACCTGGAGGAACTAGTACAAGGCCAGAAGTTTCATCAGCCTCTTCTCATTGATGAAAAGTGGACCTTTTTAAAAATGACAGAATAAGACAAATGCAGTTGACAAACTCCATCCTGAACACCCTCCTGCAAAAATATCCTGTGGACTGAGAAGTTTTAAAATCAGTATTTATTTTGATTAGTTTTTATTGATGGGCTTAAGGAAAAGCATTTGGTTTGCAATTTGTAAATGGTGATGGACTATTTTACCCAAAGACATTGCAGAGGCTACTAATTTAATCAAGGTACATCAGGACTTGATGTTCCTTCAATTTTAATATACTTTTTGATTTACAACTTGGTCAAATGCAGAATGATACGCAGTTTAGTTTTAAAATGCCACACTTGACAGGGTTTCTAGTTTTCCATTGTGGATTTGACTTCTTTTTTTTTAATAAACTGAATATTAGAAACACAACCAGTTTTACGATACTTAATGGTGTGGGCAGCTAGCATTCAATGCTAACAGCAGCCTGTCTACCTATTATCACTAGGCAGATATCCTTAAGGCTTTATGTCAATCTGGTGCAAGGAAGACCAGACCTGCATTTGCACCGTCTAGTAAATTATACATAATGTGAGCTGTTGCTGCGCGTACATTTACAGGAATCAGTTCATTTAAAAAGGTGGATCTTAGACAAGTTATAACACCCATTTGTCTGTATAGCACACATGCACTTAGTCTAAATTGTAACAGCAGAATCTGTCGTTGGTGTTAAGGGGATTTTTTTTTTTTTGTGGTCTGGATGGAAATTTTAAGCTAGTGCTGTGAGCATAACATCATTTAGTAAGATGGTCCTGGATTTCCCACTATTGGTGGATGACTGAGCCCAATAAATCTCAGGACCGATCACTATGCCTTAAGTGATCTACCTGTCTTAACGGGAATCTATTCAGCTATAAAGTGAGTGCCTCATAATCAGCCACAGGCCAAATGAATTCGCTGTAACGCGTTTCGCGTGTGGTGTAAGACTAACGCAGATCTCAATGTAGCAGCAAACGAGAATTCTGAAATAAGGATTAGAAATTGAAACGTTTGAATTAACTTTAGGCTACGCTGGCGTTTGACGTGTACAGTAGCGGTCAAGTTTGGTGGGTACCGCAAATAAACGAAACATTCAAATCTGAAGAAGTAAAAACAAATGGAGCGAAATTCACCCCGAATGAACTTTTATATTCCGAACTGCAAAGTCACCGCTTCATAAACCTTGTACGTATTTGGGCTGCTCTCTGTCTAAAGGAGTTTTTCGTTTTTATTATTAATTAGGGCAAGCATGTAAGATATTTTAAAAGCTATCAAAAGAAAATTTAAAGCTCGGTTAAGTAGCTATATTTCAGAATACCACAGAGGAACCTCCTTTTTCAGTTGTATAGCCTTTAACTTTTAGTCAACCTACAACTAGTCTGAAATATTCTTGCTCCTAATTACGAAATCCAAAATGAAGCAGTTCTTTCTGATGGGAACTCTTACCTGCGTGGCACATACCAGTTTCATCTAATATCTCGATTTAATTTCCCTCGTGTTTTGAAAAAGTAGCATTTGTCAGGCGGAATAAAGTAGCTCACGGTAAAATGTTCAGCATTTCAGAGAGTATGGCAAGCTAAGGAAATTAAATTTGAAAACATGTGCCAGTTGTACAGTAGAAGACGCCACTAAATTGAAACATTTCAGGGCGGACGCGAATATATTTTGTTCAGTTTGTGATGTGTAATGTTTACTCTCCTTTCCACACCAAGACTGTTTGAGTCACAGTAACGGGCCACATCAAATTTAAGCAACACGGAGAATGTCAATATTATGACAAACAATATGAAACTGAAGCTTTTAGACTATAATTCATTTTATTAAATATGCGCAGCCCTCTCCAGCAGAAGTGTTCAGATGAATGGACGGACGGATGGATGTTAATAGACCGTGTAAAGATACTATAACACAAAAACAGTGACATCCCATCACGCCTTTAGAGTAACCATTAAAGTATTACAATGTATTTCAACGTGTTTCTTTTCAAATATAGCAAGAGACTGGCATTTTTAAAAAGAAAAATGTACACATGGGATATATTTGGGGGAAATGCACAAACTGTTGTTGATTTCTGAAAAATGATTTTCACTTGAGTAACATCTGTTGTGAAATATAGTCATTTCAGGAGCCCTCCAGGTATTAAAAAACAAACAGGGCCATGTGATTGGTCACTCAGCCGGACCTAATTGGAACCTTATGTGTAATGGTGTGGAATCCTGGGACTTCTGGAATCTCTCCAAGAATCCTCAGAATTCCCTCTTTTTCCCAGTAACTTTAGATCGTTCTCGCTGCAGTAGAAAGTAGCCAGAGGGAGAAGACTTGGATTTTATCATCTAGCTCACTGACATATTCTGGACAGATGGTTTAACAGCAGTAAAACGTGAAGTAAGTGGGGGTTTTTTGTTTTTGTTTTTTTTTTTTTTTCCTGCCTAGTTCTTTTGAAATTTTAGATTTGACCTAATAAGTTTTTTACATTGTCAAATTGAAATTCAGTGAAAAGTAGATGGCGGTTTTATTTTTTCCACTCTGACTGTTTCATTTGTTCATAGTGTTAATATTCTGCGAAGGTAAAAGTTTTTTTGGCTGGCAAGTCTTCTTTTGTGCAGCCCTGTTTCAGATTTTTCCATCTGTGTTCCACTGCATGCATGGCAGGCAAAAGTAACGGATCACCGAGCGCCAGGATAGATCTGTTTCCCGGACAGAGCAGGCTAATTCAAGCGCATTTTGTGAATGGCGCAAATATTATTTCCCTCTTGTCCTCTGAAGTTTCCCTTTTTGTGTGTAATCCAAATGAGTAGTGTAGGTAAAAATGTTTCAAAAAGTGAATAATTATGGTTTAAGAAAATTAAGTGGATATAGCTGCTGGAGGTAGACTGATGGGTATATGATAGGCATATGGTACATGATTATTTAATTTGCTGAAAAAAACGGCGGTACCTTCTTCTGCGAAATGTTTCTTAACCGTTGCCTATACGTAATGATTCTTCTCTTCTAATATACATTTGACTCATTTCATTTCTTCAGAGATATAAAAATTGAGTTAAGTAAAATCTGTAAGTTCCTTATCGATCCATCCAACAATGTAAAGTATGAATATTGTCACAGTTCATGTTTAAAGTAGTGAATGACATGTAATATTCAGGCAGTTGGACAGTAGGAGTGGACTGTTGGTGTGAATGATCTGCTGGTATAAAAGCAAAAGTAGGCCATCCTCCCAATTTCCATGACTTAATCGTTAGCTACACACTGTAATTCTTTGTTCTCTCCACAGGCATACCTTAATTTAGTTCTGCTTTCTTCTACAATTTCCATTTATTATACAAAACTTTGTGCATGTCATTATCACCTCAGTACCTACTGTACACTGGACATTAACAAAAGTGCCACTGTAGTACTAGTATCTATTACACAATTGGAATACACAGTTTTCAGATTATACAGTGCGTGCATTTAGACCTGCATGCAAGATTTAGGCAGCCCAGCTCCTAGTCAATGTCAGTGTTCAAAATGAAAAGAAGCTAACCTCTGCAGGGAACAAATTAAAACGTAATACATTTCTTTGAATTCAGTGTGGAATTACTATATATCTGTTGATGATTTTAAAAGATTGGGGGGAAATAAATTAATCTAGATCTCTGTTTACAGACATCCCCTGCAGTGTAAGAGTGAATTTTCTTTATTTTATGATCCTCAGTCAAGTGCTTAGAGGAGCCCACAGTTGTTGAGCCTAAGCACAATACCCTGAGAGGTTTGAAGTGTCAGACAGTTTATTGGGCTCTGGTATTATCACCTGACTTGGATTCAGGTGTCATGAGCCAGTTAAGTTCTGAAACCTTATGGCAAAATACCACTAGATCAACTGGAAGGTTGCCCAGACCTCTGTACATGCCAGATTGTAAGTGCAATTTAAGAAAGGATGTTAAAATTTTTGCATACATCTTTAGGTGTACTGGTTAAACAGAAATCATTTCTTAGACGATAACATGCTACTTCATTTTGTTCTGTTGGATGTCGGTTGTTCAGACACCATAAAGGAACACTACCCTGAGAAATGACAATGAGACGGATTTTAATTAATTTATTTGGCAGATGCCTTTATCCAAAGCCATGTACTGTCAGGCAGGTAAACCATAACGAGCATACAGCTTAGGTACAAGTGCTGATAGTTTTTGTTACAGAAATTGCCTCGAAATCAGAGTGCAGCCGTTTGCAATGAATTTGACTTCATGGGGAAAAGGAGTATTACTTCTGACTTCCAGGCCAACAGGGTGCGCTGGTATTCATTCAGCTTTAGTTGTTAATAGCATTCTTGAATTAATTAACAAAAATGGCATGGCCACTGCTATTGGGTGTGTTGTTTATCCATAGTAAACCCCACATTGCTGAGGCCATAGTTAATTTTCTGAAAAAAGAGCTGATAGATGACTGGGTAACATGATTCCATGCATATCAAGTCCCCTCACTTGTAGTTTCAAATGTAAATAAATTGCTAATTAACTTGTACTGAGGAATCTCCAGCCTTTGTGCGAAGGGGTTCGGCACCTCTGCCATATTGGTTGCTTTTTGCAGAAGATATTAGTGTATATAATCAGTGCTAGAGTCAGACATTTTCTAAAACACGTCACCCACAATATGTTTTTTCCCCCCTCATTCATGAGGAGTGTCCTTCAACCAATCTGCTTTAATAGATGCAGTCCTGGACTACCATATTTCACCCAAAAGCTAAATGTTCACAAGTCACCATTTTGTCAGTTTTCAGAGCAAAATTTATCCTTTGAAATCAAGAGTAATTGCCTTGTGCTGAAAGCCCATTATGAGGAAAGGGTTCAAATGTGAAATTTAGTACTGACTGACTCCAGTCTGTTGCTGAAAAACGTGTTTAGGCCCATGTAATCAGCAGGTAGCCCGCGTTGGACAGGGGAGCCATGGACAGAGACTGACAGGCATGTATACAGGGGCACAGAAACATTTCAAGCTATTCAAAGCCACCATTTTCTCACTCGGTCTCTTCACTCACCCACCCCCCAAACAACACAAGAGGAAGAACATGTAAATACACTCCTATGTATATTATATAACATTAAAAATTAGCATTCATTTCAGTTTTGATTTTAAAGGCCATTTAAAATCTCTACACTTGAGTTTAACCGTTTCAGTGAAGGTTGAAGTGACTTTTTAAATGATACGGACTGTGTCACAATGTGGAAATGATTTTGAAAACGGGCTCGAGAGACATGTGAAAAGCTATTTGCAAGTGGTAATATGGCAATAGCCTCC
This sequence comes from Gymnarchus niloticus, assembly GCA_009936485.2. Lineage (NCBI taxonomy): Eukaryota > Metazoa > Chordata > Actinopteri > Osteoglossiformes > Gymnarchidae > Gymnarchus > Gymnarchus niloticus. The sequence continues at coordinate 6,894,186 of JAACJT020000036.1, forward strand.
ACAACCACTGAACATCTGTGATGTATAACCCTACGCCCCATAAAACACCTTTTACAGCTGCGGTGTCAATAACCAGGAGGCCATGTAAACAGACTGAGAAGAGTGGAGCACGCTATGGAATGTAATGAGTTTTAAAACTCTTTTTTTTTTGGTGAACGTATATATTCGTGTACATGGACCGCATTCAAGAAGCGGGAAAACTGTGGCCATTTCAGCTGGCTGTAGTACCCTGTTGTCCATTAACAAAGCTTGTTTTGCATGGTTCCTCAGCAGTATTGAAGCAAGAGTACCTCCAGGTATATACTAATGTTAAATTACAATAACATAACCGGTCTGTATCGGCCAGTGGGTGCAGTTGTTCATGCCCTTGGACGTGTCTCACACCCTGGTCCGTAATCAGCGCTAATCACGCAGTTGGTCTGCGTTTCGCCCGGCTGAGCCCTGGTGTTCCTATCTCGAGCTGTCCGCCCTGCTGCTCCCATCACGTCAGAAGTTTTACCGCTCGCCTCCCGCTCCAGACTCTGGCCGCTGTGAACTGTAATTCACAGCAGTCAGACCAGACTTTTCAAATTAGATACTGGCTGAACAGACCTGTGATAAATCAAATTATACGCTCTGTAAAGTCTCATTCTATAATCCCCTACATTAAATATGCTATCAGTTGTAATGCAGAGTAAACAGCATGGTCTTTAGAAGATGATTTCCTTTGAGATTTCAGGCATACATTTGATGCCTAATTTATCATCTTAATTACAATAGTGGATTCAGTGAATGTGACCTCTCAGCTTAGTATACCTTGGAATTACTTGTGTTTTCGCTCTTTGGATCCTTAATGGTTCCGTCAATTAATTAAATATTCATCAAAGGCTTAGTCATCATTTCTCTTTCTTTATGGAGTTCTCCTTTCTGACCATCCATTGATTTATTTGAGTGGAACAAAACCAGGATATGTGGTGGGTTGTGAGGACCAAGACTGAAGATCACTGAGATGTGGTGATCAGACCCTTTGCACCAAAGGGCCGGCTCACACGTTGCGGGACAGACCCACTTTGCAGACCTCTCTGCCTATCAGCATTGCACTCCTCACTGTGTGACCTGCAGTGCTCTGCATCATCTGTATCTGGGAGAAGCGAGATCTTTGTCAGAAGTTTTTCCAGTGCGTTGTGTATTATGGACAGACAATTTCGACATGCATTTTGAAATAACTTAATTTGAGGTGAAGGGAATAATAGAGAAAGCAAAAAAAAAAGCAAAGAGGTCATTAACTGATTTCCTGAAGATAATGTGGCAATGATACGAGTAGGTTTGACATCTTTTTCTGAAATTGTCAAGAAATGACAAGCAGCAGCATCCCAGCCTGTACGGTTATGCTCTGTGAAGCTGCTGAGATACAAGGGCCTTGTCTGTTTCTTTGGCTTCGTACACGGTGTCACTAGCCAGCAGCCGCTACACAGAGCCCAGCGAGAAATATGCAGGCATTCATTCTCGGAGGCTACACCACACTCTGAGATCCTGCCCTGTGTTTAACAGACTCTTCTGAAAATCACCACCAGCGCTATCCCCCAGTACTGAAAATCTCTGAGTATGTGGGTCCAGGTGAAGTACTCTGGCCCTGGGTGAAGGTCCAGAACAGAACCAGTCCTTCGCCTCGCACCAGGCCAGCAGGACACTTGAGGGATGGTGAAACTGATTCATTTATGCAGACTGCTTTACTCAGAATGTTCTGGTAAGTTGCCAGGGGTATTCTATACAGATACAGCCATTAGACAGTGCTACATACTCTACGTGGTGTGTACAGCTACAGATGTAGCAGGATGAATCAGTCTGTTTACCTGGCTTCACCATCTACTTGATTAGAGCAGAAAAAATGGTGCTTTAACTCCTGGTGTGTTTTTTTTTAGGTGGTGTTCATTCAACAGGAAGTGATACATTGCATACTTTTCTAATTTTAAGCATTTAAATAAGTTGGAAACATACAGCAGTTCATTTTAGTTACAAAGGAATATTTGAGCACACAATTTAGCTTCAAGCACCCCCTATAGAAATTAAGTGCAACTTTAGCAAAAAACTTGCAGATATTTCCCAGCCTAAAATTACCTACAGTAAGTGGTATGTTCTTTTGTGTTATGTTTTGAGTGGTGGGGGTTTGAATTCCACTTCTGCTGTGTGTGTGCAGTCTGTTTGAGTTCCTCAGGGTTCCACTGGTCACTCCAGTTTCCTCCCACATGACATGCAGTTAAGAGCTAATTTTCGTCAGGGTGTACCTCAACGTTATGCCCGGTGCATCAGGACCCTCTGTGATCCTGACCAGGAAGTGGTTAGATGATGGATGGATGCAACTGTATAAGAGAAAATATTGTTGGATTTAAGGCTTATAGAAGATAGAGGCCTGTGGTGTAGGGGGTTTTGTTTTCTGGTGTTGTGACCATTACGTTAGGTTTGTCACGGTGAAATTCGAGCCTGGGGTGCTCTTTGTCTTTCAAGTTCTTCTGCGACTTGTAGGTCAGGAGAGGTTGTATCAGGTTGAGAATTTTCCCTCAATTCAACAATTTCTTTCCTTATTTGCATCACTGATTGGAAGTGCTAAAGTAAATAGATTTAGGGCTAGGACCGAGTTGGGGGATGTCCCAAATCCTTTACATTACCTCACTATACAGAAAACAAACCAGATTCTCATTCCTCGGTGAACTGCATTAAACTGTATGATGCCATTTTTTTTTTTCTTTTTTTATATGTCTTGTGAATGAAAATTACATTTACTGAGCACAGACCTTCGGATAAAAGTTCGACTGACTAAATTACTGTAACCTAAATGTAGTCTGGTTAAGTGTGAATCAAGTTGCTACAAAATTGTTTGAGTACACATACATTTTGAGTGTTCATGGTCCAGTATAAGCTGTTTGTCTTTTTCTGTGGGTTGGTATCCACATCTTAGGATATAATTTTATTTTCCTCAGTAGGGTCAGGACCTGGAACCATGACCCAGTACAGGAGTTTTTAGTCCCACCCATGATAGATAAACAAAGGTTTTCAGACAGATAGGATTTTGGCTTGGATTATGCCGAACTTAGCCTTCCTCATGCACTGATATTACAGAAAACCAGGGAGACAGCATGGATGGAGGGATGGGGGGGCAGGGCTTTCCCCTAGAGACAACCAAGGAGCCAAAGTGAGTAGGACCTAAGACCTCATTTTATAGAGAATCGGGTAGACAATGTGTGTCAATGTGTTGGATACCAAGGCCTTCTTTCACATAGAATTGTCGGCAGGGTGGGTGAGAGGCAAATCATTGTGTACAGAGAACCAAGCAGCCAGCATAGGTAGGAATCTAGACCACTTCCTGAAAGAGAATAGCCATAGAGTTCTGTGGCTGCTGGCTGGTGCTGGTGGGAACAGGCATGGCTGTCAGACAGGCCCTCATCCACTGACATTCACACAGGAGGTGTGGATGCAGGTGCAGGTGCACAACGGGACAACAAAGATGACGAACTTAAGGAAAATAAGGCAAGAATATGGTTACAGGAACCAAAAGTGGAGAACAATACCGGCCGTTACATCAACTAATGCAAAGCAAACACAAGAGGAAAGACACAGACTTAAATCAGCAAATTAGCAAAGGCAGTTGGAAAATATAACAAGGAAACGAGACAACACATGAAACCCCGGTCAGTACTTCGGGGACCCAGAGTGCTGGTGCTGATGTGACAAAAATGTGTTAATTATGTGTGTAGGTATAGTGCTGTTTTCTCCCAAAGTATTACAATTGATAAGAGAGTCTAGCTTATCTTATGCAAATGATCTTTTACCCATGTTATCTGCATATATGTAATGAGTGTTATCAGTGTCAATAAAGAGGTACACAGACAATTATAGTCATCACATATGAATGTTAATATGTGATTTATTGTTGGCTAATGGGTTATTTGAACTTAAAAGGTACGCATAGATAAAATCGGCCCTTTTAATTTCAAATTGCTTTGGACTCCTGTCTGATCTTGAAGTCCTTTGTGAGTTTAGAGTTTCACGGGTCTGGGTGTAAGTCAGCGCTAAACTCAGTACTCATTTCCGGCAACCCAGACATTACTTTCAGTTAATTCAGTGTATTTTTATAAAGTGCTGCCCACAGCACATAAAAGATAAAGCACAAATAGTACAAGTTGACTGAAACAGGACATGACATGAGTACCATTTCCAGACACGATACACTTGTCTGTCAACACGGCCACAGAGTATCAACACTACAATATCGATGGACAACCTTTCAGATTTTCTGCCATCCTGCTGTTTTGATTTTGGTTTGAATAAAGCATCATTGCTTTAGTGAGTTTTAGTGGGAATACGCCATTGTCAAAATGTGCTTTGTGTGACACTGATTTTGCCCTGTGACTCCATTGCCTGCAATTTCCATTCATGTGCAAATATTGCTAAATAATTCACGTTTGGTGCCCAACCTGGCTTGGGCCTTATTCTTAAACCTCTGAAATCCTGTTTTTTTTTAATACATTTTTTCTACATTTCTTTAGGTTTGTCTTAAGGGAAAAATCATTGCTGTGTTCGGTTGTTTGGCTACAGTATAATACTGTTCGGTATGATTCTGCAGCTGATTTTGCAGCCACGGTGATGAAGATTCTCTCTCGCTTTGAAGATCTTTGGAAGATGAACCTTGCTCTGCTGATGCTGGTTTACCTGCTAGGAGACGTGAGGCCTCAGGTTAACCCAGGTAAGGGAGTCGCTCAGGTGTTCAACCTTGTGTCTTGTACATCAGTTCCCATATCTTTCAGTTCCTCCATAGTGCTCCACATGACAGATAACAAAACTATCCTTATCCTCCTTGCGCAAGATGCTCCGTTGATAATTGTCTCCTTTTGTCCGTGAGCTGGAGTAAATATTTTGGCTGCTAAGGTGGTTTCCCAAACAGCAAATCCACTGGACAGCCATGGTTGTTATGCAAGATTTTATAATATTTGTACTCCTTGGAAACACTGAAAAATCCAAACACAATTACGTGAGTCACATAGCTAACTGTTATCCTGTTCTTCCACATGCGACCTGGTCTTCTGATCCTCATTTTCGCCTTTCAATGTGCGGACTTAGTGCTCAGCTAAACTTCCAGTGCCCAACTTAAAACGTAAAATGAAAAATGATGTATGAAACATGTTAAGGACTGTGACACCGAACCATTGATTTTTAATTATCTATATGCATAAGTATGGGCAGCACAGCGTTATTGCTGTTTGTGAGTTTGAATCCCACCTCTTAAAAAGTTTGTGTTTGGGTGCCCAGTGAGAGACTGACATCCCATCCTGGGCACTCCCCTAGGCTGCTTTGAATGGACTTCAGGGTCACCTGTCACCCTCAACAGAATAAGTGGCTGGAACACGAGTTAATATGTAAATGTTATCCCTAACCGACAAAGAAACTCGACCTCCCATTGGTACAACAGCCTATTTTAGTGGCGCAATCCAGGTGAAATGCTTACCTGAAGGAAGGGCACCTTTCATGAGTCCAACGCTCGAGGTGATTTCATAGGCTGAAAGTCTAAAAACATGGCATTTCATTGCAAATATAAGGAAAAGGTTTTCAACCAAAGTTTATGTTAATTTTTTTATGTGGCTGTAAAGTCACTTGTAAAAGACATTGGAATTCAATGAAGAAATTCACTGTGACAGGCCAGTAAATAAATGAAGTTCAGTGTTTTTGATCTGGCCTGGACGGATGCGTCATGGCTCATAAACCACTTCTGGAGAGAAGGATAATGGTATAGCAAGGCTTCCAGATTAACAGAAAGTTTTAATTATGGAAAGCTACAAAAAAACACACACACTCACACACACAATTACTCAGAGCTAAACTGACACGTTTCTGAGAGAGAAGCCAGCCTAGTTTGGTGTGGATCTTTTGTGTTAAATGTGCATATACGTATGCATATTTATGTGTTAAATTTCCCAGACGGCTGTTACATGAGAAGACTGAGACAAATATATTAAATAGTATTATTATCACTGCTATTCTGGCGAACATTAATGATTGCAAAGGTACCCCATCCTAGATGGTCCCCTGCCTTCTGTCCTTGGCTGCATTGATAGGCTTCATGCCCCCTGTGACCCTGAATAGGATAAAGCAGTTTAGAAAATGGATAGATGGATGATAACAAAGGTCTGATTATCGCATATTCAAAAGCTTCTCGAGTATGAATATTGGAAGTCTGATAGTAGTTTTATTTTGGGACTGGGTTGGATACTTCAAGTATATTACAAGTACAGTCTTCACCGCACCCCCACCTTTGTCACAACATCACCAAATCAACACCTAAAACATCAAGAGGGATTTCCTTCTGCTGAGTAACTGTTTCAGGGAAATGGATAAGACAACCAAAACACCGTGGATCTCTGAGGGCTGAAATTTCCCAATACTGTTCTGGAAAGTTCTCTGTGGGATCATTGCTCAATCTAAATATCCGGGGCTGACCATGTGATCCTCTACGCTTTGATTGTTTTTGTTGTGACTCCGCCCTCCAGTTGGTGTGTCACACCCGAGGCCTGCCGCCTGACTCACACCTGTGGAGCAATACAACACGGGCCACACGCCGAATCCACAGGTCCAGCATTGTTAATACAGTCGTCCTGCTGTTTTTCCAGCTCATGTGAGGACATGACCTTCACCAGCGATTGAAATAACATATGAAATGACAGGGAAAGATGTGCATGCCACAGCTTCAGCAATCTTACTGGAGTCTGTGGCTAAGGCATACCAGACATTTGACAGCGGTAAAATACATCGAAATCCACCCCAATTTTTTGGCATTTTCTGGACAGTTGATCCTCATTCATAAGTCCATTTAGGCAGGTCTCACATTCTATAATGTTTATGTCAGGTTACATTCCATGAAAATGAAGGGTCTCCAAAGCACACTCTACCTTTGATTCTGGGCTTTTCACTTTAATATGAAATGGATTCTTTCTGTTTTAATATAAGCATGATTCAGTTAAGCATATATTTTTGATCTTCTCCCACTGCACTACAAACGTTTTTCCAGAAGTGGGAAAAATGCAAAGTTTAACAGGAAGGAGATACGCTAGCCAGCCAAATTTTCCCTAGTTTCCAACTCCGGTAGGGTTATTACTCTTCCATCCAAGCGTCCTTGGTTTTTAATGAGAGGCCGAATGGGACACAGGAGGCGGGGCAACATTGTGCAGAGTTCGCAGAGCGGCTGTGTGTGGGTCGTGGTTGGTGGGTATTCGGCAAATACAGCGGCACAAGTAGGCTTTTCATAGACAAGAGCATGGAGAATCATAAAGGTGTGTGTGTGTGTGTGTGTGTGTGTGTGTGTTTATATATATGCACACACACACATCTGAAGCATATAGCATCAGCGAGGGATTCCATGTAACCACAGGAGAGAGTTTCACTGAGCTACCCTAAGGGTGCAATTAAAAACTGGTTGAAAGCTATTTTTAGACTTTAGGCCCCATGAAAACAAGGTTTGTTTTTGATATCACACATTAATACCACTCCAGGCTTCTTGGTGTAGCAGTGAAATTAGTGGAATGGCAAAATTTTGGCACAGTGTTTGTACTACAGGGGATATAAAATAAAACAAAGTCAATCTGTTTTATGGGGCCTTTGTAGTTTTAGGGACTAGTTTAAGTGATGTAACAGTAGGGGCTCTGATTTTATACCTTAATTAATTAGATTTTTTTCAGTAAACTGACTCCATTATACATATAGCATACAAGAGAGCGCAAGAGTGTGTATTGTCGACATATTTGAGTCTAAAAGCAGCCCACGATATATAACATTTTAAAAGGCAGTGAATAATGTTGGTGCAGAGAAGCACACATTTCTTACAGTATCATTCCGTGATTCATATGGGTATGGGAGGTGGTGCCCTACTTGAAGCAAATTCAGCTGTTTACATTAGATATGTTATCACCGGGTGTGTGGCGTCAGACATTGCAACGTCAGCGATTTTTAACCTGCCCGTTGTACCCCCCCCCCCACACACACACACACACACCTCACACACACAGGGTGGTTCCCTGAGCAGGGAACCAATGGATGACATGGACTACGATCCTATATGGCTAGATTACAGGCTCTCGACTGGGTTTTAAAATGCACAGACAGCGGACGATAGGCTGGGACACCTGGTATCGCAACCTGGATCGGCCAGAGTTCCAATCCATAGGTTGCCAGGTCCACCCATGTGCAGTAGCACATCCTCATCTTTACGTTTATTGTAATATCAGTTGTTCCGGACTGCTGTAATTAGGTCCACTTTACCACGCTTAGGTAAAACCAAGTTTAAAATGTGATTGTGTCCGGCTGAAAACATTCAGATGGGGTGCAATTTACTGCTTTGGCTTGCAAATTGTCTTTTTCGTGTCCCACCGCTTAACTGTTATTGGACTTGATGAGTTATTATTAAATTGCAATTCCAGACTGAGTTTAAAATGAGTATATATTTAAATCACTATCAGCCTGGTCATGCCAAAATCACTTACCTGTGACCGGAAGTCGCCTGTCAGAGTTCTTCCTAAGCCATACACGGCATTCAAAGAGCGTCATTCATATAAACATAAAAACACATATGTAATGTCCGAGACACAAACTGAAACACCTTACCGGAAATTCCTTCAAAATACGAGGCATTTTCGGTTCGACAAATGCAGCCGCAAAGAATAAAGCCAGAAGTCACAAAGCTTAAAAGACGCTTTAATGTGTGTTACGTCTACATATGAACCGTATAGAGGATACGTGCAACTCTCCTTTGAGGTGAATTTGAGACAGTCTTTGTTGACGACTCTTTTTAGGCGTGTGCCGCTACCCATTAGGAATGACTGGGGGACAGATTCCAGACGAAGACATCTCGGCTTCCAGTCAGTGGTCCGAGTCCACTGCGGCGAGATACGGGAGGTGCGCAACACGCTCACCGTGAAACACAAACTACGGTCCCCTCAGACCTCGACATGGTCACATTCTAGTTCTTACACTACCATGCTGTCTGAGGGAGCCTTTACTTGAAAGTACTTTATGAATGACCATGCCCTACTGATTTTACTCTGGTTAAGTATCTAGTGCAAGGTGTCTGCATCTAATTCCATAAGGCAGGCAAGCAGAGGTGAAGACCATATTTCACTCCCACCGCTGTGCTTGATGTCCCCGTGGCTGCAGGCTGGACTTTGAGGAAGGGGATGGCGCCTGGTGTCCAGATATGTCTGTGGAGCCTGAGAGCCCCAATGAGTTCCTGCAGATCGACCTGCGGTCGCTGCACTTCATCACACTGGTTGGCACACAGGGCCGCCACGCCGGTGGCATCGGCAACGAGTTCGCCCAGATGTACAAGATCAAGTACAGCCGTGACGGGAGCCGCTGGATCTCCTGGCGCAGTCGGCACGGGCAGCAGGCGAGTGGCCCAAATTTCTACATTACATAAGGCACCCAGCTGGGCCCTTGCAGTTTCATTTGTAATACTTTTACAAGCTCGATTATAGGCTGTATGTAATTCTTCTGGTAGGTGAATTTCCGGTACCCTGGAGACCTGAAGGTGTATGCAAAGTAGAAAAGTGAGGCAGGAATCTAGTTGGTTTCTGGGACGCGTGAGACATTGTCTGCTCCTGCTATTTGGTTAACTGAGTTTTATAGCTTTCTAGCAATTTCTTGTTTTATTTTGCTTCCTGCTGTAGATTATCGAGGGGAATAAGAATACTTATGACGTTGTCCTGAAGGACCTGGAACCTCCCATCATTGCCCGCTACGTTCGCTTCATGCCCATCACTGACCACTCCATGAATGTTTGCATGAGGGTGGAGCTTTATGGCTGTGAATGGCTGGGTGAGCGGAAAAAAAAAAAAGAAAGCTTTTTAATGGTATCGTGATTTTTTTTTCTCGTACCTTTCCACGTAGAAGAGAGGAGATTTTATTGTATTTCGTTTTGCCATAAGCATCTTTGTGTGACTTGCTCTCAAAGATTAAAAATGTAATGTAGAACCAAAATACAAGTTTACCCATAAGTTTAAATGAGACATACTGAAAAGATAAGTTGGTTTAGAATAGGAAGTAATGAATGTTATTGACTGTAAAGCTACATAAAAATGCAGTGGTAACTAACACATATACAAAAATATATTCAAGCATTTTCAGGTGGCCAAATAACAGATTGTTTTTTCAAACGGGACTACCAAGTTACAAGGCACATAATTCAAATTTGTGATTGTGTTTTAATTTGATTTCAGTATATTGTTTAATTTTTTTTTTTTTTTTACCAAAACTAGGACCCCAAAATTACAGTTAAACAAATTCAGCAAAAAACAACAGAAAAGCATTTTTATACCAAGTGTCATATGGAAACAAACAAGATAGACTATATAAAATTGTTTTTATCAAAACATTTGCTGAGGGACATCAGTTCTAAATACTTTACAGTTGTCTTGATTGATTCTGATTTTGAAAGCTTTCCCACAAGGGCCAGGGTTAAATGAACACAGCTGACTGTATCAATCAGTCAATTGATCAATCTTTATTTATACAGCATTGTTGTAACCACAGGGTTTACAAAGTGCTTTACAGGCATTTTAAAAAGCAGAGATAAAAAAGAAATTTAGGAATTTATTCAGAAATATAAAAATAAGATTAAAAAGCGTGAAAGAGTTTAAAATTAAAAATTGAAAAAATGTATGCTCAGTGTACTCCTAAACTAGCACTTGGTTTATTTACATTTGTGGTAATCAGTAACATGTCGATCCGTTCCAGCTAACATGCCAATAATATTCAGCTGCTTTCCATACAGATGGCCTGGTGTCCTACAGTGCCCCTGCTGGCCAGATGATGATCTATCGTGGCCAGAACATTCAGTTGAACGACTCCGTTTATGATGGAGCAGTGGGCTACAGGTGGGTGTGGTACCCTTTAAATTGAAATGGCAAGTCTCTGGAAGATCTGGCATGTCTCTGAGCTGGGTTGCTCTACTGCTGGGAGACACTGCTGATGGAAAAATCATTCCAGCATGCAGCAACAACATTTGTCTGAAATTTCAGACTTCCCAGCCAAGCAATTAGTAGTTTCTGTACATATAAATGACATTTAAACATGACGTAATGACATAAACATTTTTATTGCAACTTCTGACTGTTTCTCTTTTGTTCATCAACATATTTGTGATTTTGATATAAACAAAATACTTTTCTTTCAAAATGTCACACCACAGCAAGACTTCATTCCCAGTTGACTTGTTATGGATCGAAAAGATGGTCTGGTTGCCATCTTGTCAATAAAATTGCTGAAAGTCAAGATGGACAAAACATTTTCAGTCTCTGTGTGCATAATTTTACCCTACTGGATGTTTGACTTCATAATACCACCATCTAGTGGTAAAGTTATGTCTTGTACAAATAAATTCCATCACCATGCTTTGTCTTCCAAAGGGTTGGGCTTGGATCACTAAAACACTGGCAACGTAAGTGTGTTTAGTAGATCTTTCGGTGTTGTTTTGAAAGTTCTAATCATTTGGTGATTTCATAGTGATTTAAATGAACTAACAATCAAAAGACGTTCATGTTTTAGTAATCAAAACTGATATTGATTCTGTGAGTCTGTTAACCTGCTAGTTAATCATGAATCGGCCCCTTTCTCACTAACAGAGCTATGAATAGTGATGAGAATAAAAGTGACTAAAACCCTTTGTGGATGTGCTTAGCATGATCTGTCAATCACTGACTGGTGTAATCCGTCATCCAGTGACTAACGGATTGCTTCCATCCAGTTTAAATTGGGCAGTGATTGACAGCACATGGTAATCCCTCCTAGCAGTCACTAGCACTGACTCTTTGCTGGCATTTTCGAGTTCCCTCATCGTTCTTACTTCCTCTGTGAACTTCAGCTGAAATCCAGTGTAATCCGGGCACCCTGCTGCGTTCAGAATGCCTGGTTAACGGTTATGCGAGTGCTGATGAGGAAACCGTGTCTGTTTTACGTTTTATTATCTGCAGCTCTGAATTTCAGTGGAACATTTCTAATATAATAATACAAAAGTGAACAAGTACATCTTGTTAAAGACACACTGCATCAGTAGTCATATCGGGTATCAGTCAGTTCAACCTGATAATATGAAAACCCATTTCTTAAAACGACTCCATCCTGGTGGTGCGTTTGAAAACAACCTGGCGCTGCCTCTCCATTCCTCCTCCTCAGCTCCATCATGACCAAGGGCCTGGGTCAGCTGACGGACGGCATGTGCGGCCAGGATGACTTCACCCACAGCCACGTCTACAACGTCTGGCCTGGCTATGACTACGTAGGCTGGAATAACGAGAGCTTCGCCGGAAACTTTGTGGAGATCGTCTTTGAATTTGATCGCATTCGCAACTTCACCACTATGAAGGTACCTGTGATGGGTGGTATGGCCAGAAGGTGATGTGGACGTAGAATTAGATTTAATCCTCACTCGTATAAATGTAGCATGGTGTAGTATCAATGTAACACGCCTGAAGTGTGTTTTACCCCGTGATTATGAGCAGGATAAGTAGTTGAAGGAAGGGAGAGAGGGAAGGAGGGATGGAAGGATGGACGGACACTTGGTTGCTTTAATTAAAAAAAATTAAAATAGTCTGTTAGATTTATTTTGCAGACAACGTTAATGAACACAGATCAAAGTTACTTTTATGTAGTTTACTCCTAGAGATATGGTTTTATCATTTAACCAGACCTGTGAAACATTTTATGTAATTTCTGTGGTCAAACTGTTTTTTTAAAAGGTCCACTGCAACAACATGTTCACAAAGAAGGTGAAAACGTTCAGGCAGGTGACTTGCTCCTTTCGCTCCACATCCGACTGGGAGCCCGTCCCCATCACTTTCAGCCCCGTGGTGGACAACGTCAACCCTAGCGCTCGCTTTGTCACCATCACCCTCGACAACCATATGGCCAGCGCCATCAAGTGCCAGTACTACTTTGCTGATGCTTGGATGATGTTCAGCGAGATCACCTTCCAGTCAGGTATCGTGGGAAAGCACAGAGGTGGTATGAAAGAGTCAATGCATCTTAAATTTTATGAGTTATTTGTATTTGTTTTTAGGGTAGATGCAATTCTTATCTAGGTCCTTAATGAACATGCCATCTGCTGGTAATTTTAAAATGTACATATTTATTTTGCGTGGTCATTATTTATACTATCTCACAGAGACAGAAATTCTGATTGATTGATTGAAGCATAATACTTGTATGCTTTTGTGATTCTTATTTCCTTGGTTCAGACACAGCAGTGTACAACACAACTCTAGCACCACGCAAGTCCAGCGCCCCACCCAGCACGCAGCCTGGTCAGTGCCTGAATTGTGCCACAGCTGGGCCAGTTCTGTGCTTAGAGTGAAGGGCTGTACTCCATCCCCAATTCGGCCATCAACCCGATATTCTTAATCACATACGAGGCTCCTTATATCTCTTCCACAGGATATGACCCCACCCACAAAGTGGATGACAGCAATACTAGGATTCTGATTGGCTGCTTGGTTGCCATCATATTCATCCTAGTGGCCATCATCGTGATCATACTGTGGCGGCAAGTCTGGCAGAAGATGCTGGAAAAGGTCGAGAATGATTAGGTTTCTAGGAAAAATCTGTAGCCAATGGAATTGACTTTGATGACGTTTCATCCACATGGGCTTGATTACTGGGGAATACGTGGCATGATGAGCCTAATATAACTTTATTGCAGGCCTCCCGGCGAATGCTGGATGACGAACTGACAGCTAGCCTGTCCATACGAAGTGAGACATTCACTTACAGCAACAACAACCACTCCACGGCAGCCAGCGAGCAGGAGTCCAACTCAACGTACGAAAGGATCTTCCCTTTGGGCCCTGACTACCAGGAGCCGTCACGGCTTATCCGCAAACTGCCCGAGTTTTCACAGGCCATGGAGGAAGCTGGTGGGTCTGGCGGCATTCTGGGAAAACCTTGGCATTTGTCAGATTCGCTCATGTGGTCTTCTTATATCATCACGTTCACAAACACATGACCTGTGAAGCAGATGGTACCATGGCCTTCTTGGACAGTTAGGAATAGCACGTTGATTTCACCTACAGCCAATCAGATATAAAACTAGTCTTTAAATTTATTTAAATAGGAGTAGAAGGCCTGCAGTATGCTTCTTGCGTATGGCAGGAAGTTTCACAATAATGTGTGTGTGTGTGTGTCTGTCTGTCTTTCTGTCTGTCTGTCTATGGGCAACACAGCAGGCATGAATGCTGCATCAAAGTCATCCCAGGCCAGCAATCAGGAAGGAGTTCCTCACTACGCCGAAGCAGACATCGTTAACCTTCAGGGGGTGACGGGCAGCAATACATACTCCGTCCCCGCCCTAACCATGGATCTGCTCTCTGGGAAAGAGCTGGCTGTAGAGGAGTTCCCACGCAAGCAACTCACCTTAAAAGAGAAGCTTGGAGAGGGACAGTTTGGGGAGGTCAGTTCCTCAGTCAGCTAGACGTGGACGGGTAAAGCTACGTCATTAGAGACAAGATGGCAACCCATCGCCAAAGTTCTGAACAGCCTTAAAGGTCTTTTTGAATTTCCATGGGGAAACTGCAGGTGCACCTGTGTGAAGCAAATGGCATGCAGGACTTCATGTGCAAAGATTTCTGCTTCGACTTCAGTGACAATCAGCCTGTCCTTGTGGCTGTGAAGATGCTGCGCGAAGATGCTAACAGGAATGCGAGGTGAGAATCTCGGCAAGCTTCAGGGAAAGTCCCTACTGAGAAAAAGATTTAGCGCCTGCTTTTAATATATCAGTCCTCAGTTATGGACTATGTTTGCCCATTTACACATCAAAATATTCAGTGGAACCATACATGTAAAATACCTGCAAATACCTGCTACAGGGGTCTATGGTTTCTCTTTTAGCTTCTTATCTACCTCCTTTCCTGAACCTTCAGGTCAAACTCAGATCTTCAAATCGCTCTCCCTCTCATCTTCCCAGGACTGACTTCCTGAAGGAGATCAAGATCATGTCTCGGCTAAACGACCCCAACATCATCCGCTTGCTGGGTGTGTGTGTCCAAAGCGACCCTCTCTGTATGATCACAGAGTATATGGAGAATGGCGACCTCAACCAATTCCTCTCCCGGCATGAGCCTGAGGGCCCTTTAGCTCTGCTTAGCGATGCTGCTGCTGTCAGGTTTGGGTGCTCTTTATTGTTCAAGTCTTCTTCTTAATTCAGCTAAATGTTAGATCTGTTTAGCTCCAGCTGACTGTTAACTCTGCTTAGCTCCAGCGAATTGTTAGCTGACTTTAGCGCAGTCTAACTGTTCGCTATCTTTAGCACAGGCTAAATGTTAGCTCTCTTTAGCGCAAGCTAACTGTTAGCACTGTTTAGCTCAGGCTAACTGTTTAGCTCTGTTAGCTCTGTTTATTAATAGATTAGCTGGCACTTCTATACAAAGAGATTTCCATATCCCTCAGAATTTTTCCAATATTTTGCAAATTATTTGGTACAGCTGGAAGCTTCCTGGGACTACATAGTTTGAAGTTTGTCTTTCCACATCTTACCCAAACTGCTTCCAAACTGATCCATTCAAGCATGAAAGAAAAATACTGTTTATTTGTTGCGTGTTCAAGTACAAGAACCAGTTTACAGGAATTCTTCAATTTTCACATTTTACTTGTTGCTGTCCTATGTGACACACATACAGGCGAGAGCGACGCATGGGGTCAGAGTGCAGGGTCAGCTTGTTATCAGCACCCCAGAGCAGTCTTTGGGGTTAATGGCCTTGTTCTGTCAGACACAGGACTTGAACCAGCAACATTCTGACACTGATTCCTAATCCAAAGAGCCCTAACACCACTCCAGTTAGGCGATGTTGTTAGTATGTGCAAGATAGACATGTAAAAATTGTAGTAAGCACCTATAATATAATCAGTCTGCCTGCTACTTGCAGGGTGGCTATTAAAAGTAGCCGTATCTCAGTCTGATTGTACTGGTCCCTAGAACCAAGGCAAATGCATCAGTTCCGCTATGCTTAATTGTTCCCTGTTGTATTCCAGCTATGGCAATCTTCTGCACATGGCCACCCAGATCGCTTCAGGCATGAAGTATCTGTCCTCCCTCAACTTTGTGCACCGGGACCTGGCCACACGTAACTGCCTGGTGGGGAAAAACTACACCATCAAGATCGCCGACTTTGGCATGAGTCGCAACCTGTACAGCGGAGACTACTACCGCATCCAGGGCCGAGCTGTACTGCCCATCCGCTGGATGGCCTGGGAGAGCATCCTGCTGGTGAGAGGAATTGTTGGGCATTTCTCTGTGAATGGACCCTTCTTCTGCGTTTTAGGATCCAGGCCTATAATATCAATGCCAAGGTGTTTTTAGTTTGAATAGCTAATGTCATTTAGTTAATTAACACACAGTTTTTGCTTGCAATTTACGGATGGACATTTAGGTTTAGTTTATTTCGGCTATTCATTTATGTAGCTTAGATCTTTAACTATAATCTGTGGCTTGAGATTGAATTGTATATGCAAGTGAAGCAATACTTGCTGCCCACCTCACCCACCCAGAACGAGTGTTCAAGTTTGCATGAGGGAAGTTATGGTTGACCTCTTAGGGCAAGTTCACGACGGCCAGTGACGTGTGGGCCTTTGGCGTGACCCTGTGGGAGATGCTGACCTTCTGCAGGGAGCAGCCGTACTCACAGCTCTCCGACGAGCAGGTCATCGAAAACACGGGAGAATTCTTCAGGGACCAGCGACGACAGGTGAGTCGATGGCCGTCGTACAGGACAAACATAGGACTGCACTGCAAGTCCTCATAAACCAAAGTCTGACCTTGATTTATGTGTCTATTTATTTTCTCTGCTTATTCTGTAATGGTTGTCTTAAAAACAAACCCTAATATGTAAAGAGATTGTCATTAGGGATATAAGGACTGTTAGACTTAGTCACTGAAAAATGGGATTCCACGTGTCTCCTAGATCTACCTTCCCCAGCCTGCCTTATGCCCAGACCCAATCTACAAGGTCATGTTGAGCTGCTGGAGGAGAAACACTAAAGAGCGACCCAGCTTCCAGGAGATCCACCAGGTCCTCCTGGAGGGTCAGGATATGGGACAGAAGAGAGGCCAGGAACACGGCAAGGAGCAGGGCCAGGATTGGGGACTTGGGGGTGTGTCCCTGCTGAACTCCGAGCAGCCGCTGAGAGTCTGACCCATTCAGACATACACAGCGAGTCCCGCTATGAGGTCTGTAGGGTGAGAGAGGTTATCGCCAACATCTCGTATTTGTATGACTGGCTGCTGTGTAAATAATGCTTTTTATTGGTCACTTTGTTACACACTCGTTAAGTCCCAGTGATCTCAGAGAAATTACCAAATATGTAGCAATGAGTAATCACAGGATATTTTAATATTGTGCTCACCATTAATTTATCATTATTATTATTATTATTTTAGAGAATTATGACAGATGAACTGTGCACAACCCGCATACAAATTTCAACTCGGCAGAAAACCTTTTTTATTTCAGCACAGAACATGTTAAAAGGCAACAAAAACATTCTTAACAGGCCTGTGAATAAGCAGTGTGTACTCAGTGGAAAAATAGTGGGTCATTTTTAGACCTGAAATCATGAGCTTCATTACTTCTGTCATGTTAGTCATCATGAGCATTTACTGAGGTAATGTGTAGATCTTGTTATATATGTATGTTATATATTTAAATGCATTGTTAATTGTCTAGTTTACATTTAACTTAGTCTTTCCTGAGTGCTCTCTTTAAATGTTTTGTAGTTTCTGCTTTGTAGCGTGTATATTGTTTTATTTATACATATATAATTAAACATAGTGCTGTAGTTCTAGGTAAAGGTATCTAATAAGTATATTGAAATGTTACAGAGATTTTAAAATAATGATAGCTTATCATCGAAGGGAAAATCTTATCACAAAGTAGAATTATGTATTTATTTTGGTCTTGAAAATAGTGGTTAACTACATATATATTTTCTGAATTTGCTGCAACAGCAGTGATTTGTAACCCTGGCTCTGGGAAGCAGCTGTGTGTTCAGACTTCTAGTTTACAGCATCGTACCAGCAGCCGAAACACTGAAACGAGGCAAGACCGAACTCGTGAAGAAATGAACAGAACTGGACAGTGAAGCTGCACTACTACAGTTCTGCCGATAGAGGGCAACAGCCCTGTAAGTTTCTACGGTTATGTTTTGAGATGCTATTTGTCATCCAATCAATCGTGCCAGTCATACATCTCATTTCTTAAGTGATATTTAACACCGTTAAACTTTGGCCCTCGGCACCTGAAACTGCCAAGTCCTGCACTACCCTTTAGAAATGAATGAAATGTAGTATTTCATATACCAAAAACAACCTAATATAGAATATACCTTGCTGAAGCATGTAGGAAATAATTAGATCAGAAGTTGGACAAATGCACAGAACAATCGACTGCAGGATATAGAACACCATCGTTACAGCTAACAGGAACAGATATATTCAGGAAACTTTTGAGGATTTAGACTGCTGCTTTATCAAAAATTGCTTCAGTTAATACGTTTTTTTTTTTTTTAGACTATAAGACATTACCTCCACCTTCATAACTATCTGTTCCATCTCTCAGATCACAGTGGTGATTTTGAAAAAAAGCATGATGATCAGGTATGATGATTTATCATAGGAATTTGTTTTAAGTTCAGTAGTTGTTTTTTATACCAAAGCAGGTGAGGTCATTGCATACTGGGATGTTGGGTACAGTCTTTGGTTCCCAGTATTGGAGAAATCACATTAGCTGCAGGTGCAGCTGTTGATCTCTCTAGTGGAATGCCATACACAGGGAACAACGTTGGACTTGGAATGTGGACTTGGAACCATGATACGAGACCGAAAAGCCTTTGGTGGTACTTCTGTTTTCAGGATGGAACTGATTTGACAGAATTGTTTTTTTCCACATGGACTAAAATAACTCTTTTGAGAATGTTATACAAAAGTATTCATGGCTAATGGCTTCAGGTAGATTAGATGTTAATTAAAGTAAAGGACTTGTGATTGAAAGGTCTGAGTCCCTCATGGAGAAATTGTCCTTTTATGCCTTAATTGCTTCAATAAAAATTTCATCCCAGCAAAATGCGTGTCAGTTGCTTTATTTAAAGTGATTCGTCCACCGTTGTTTCCTTCAAATAAGCTTTTTGCTCCAGTATAGCTTTACCTGAGTAACTGGGTCTTCTCTTCTTGCTAAATTTGTTTTCCACAGCTTGTTTTAAACCTTGTAGTGTGTCGAAGTTTTATTGTTTTAACCCAAAAATTGGCCTGGCAGCAGAGGAGAATTAACTAGATCAATTTAAATAGAAATGTCAAACTGTTGCCTAAAACGAGGCAGGACTTATGTGGTCAATGACTAGAGTGGGGTGACCATGTTATGTGTTAAAACTTTTCTTATCATTAGTTCAAATTTTCGTTTTTAACAATAAGACATGACTGAAAAGAACCATTTTGCTGATCAAATACTTTCTATCTAGGAAATGATGCACACATACAACACTTTTACAGATGCCAAAGCTTCAACTGTTTTTAAAATGTAATAATTAGGTTGAAGGACCTTTCAAAATATTGTTCAGATTCACCGTGTACGTCCAGTTTAAATGTTCTCCTGGTGGGTGTGAGTAGCCTATACTGTACATGAACACGACTTTTGAAGCCTGCACGCAGATGGACCGGCATCCTGGCCAGCGTGAACCACGTCCTGCATTCCGTACTCCTCAAGATCCATTCCGGATCGCTGCGACCCTGACTGCCTGTTTCTGGTGTATTCCAATGAAACGTGCATGTGCAATATTTCGTATAAGCATCTTACATTCAATCTGAAACTTTCAGGCACTCGGGAAAACCTTAAGAAAGGCTGTGTTCAAGCAAGAACACGATGATGTATGTAACTTAAAATTCGTCCAGAACAAAAAATGATCGAAATTTCCCCCAACCATTTTATTTAACTAACATCCATCAGTTCATCCAATAATCAGTTATCCCGTAGAGATTCGCGGAATTTATCCATAATAATTCAATGAATCAGATCTTCTGTATGCGCTTCCTGTACTTCTTATGACAGGTGGACCTAGAAACTCAACAGACCGCGTCTTTGCAATACGTAAGTAAAAGGTCTCGTATGAAACCACACAATAGACAGAGGGCGGTGTACTGACGTCATTCGCTTGGATCCTCTCGCTTCCTCGCTCGCTGCGCGCGTGTTCACGTCACTCTATTGTAATATATGGGCGGGGCTCCTGCGGGAGCTCCATCCGGGTTCTCGCGATGACCCGCGACGTAACGCTTCAGCATAGCAAACATGGCGGAGGTAAGGGGGAAAGTCAAGGAAGTGTTGTCGAAATCGTTTTGACTTTTAATAGTAATATTAACGTTATTTTTCATTATTGTCCCATTACACCGCTCGGTAACCAAACCGGGAAGGATATATGTGCGATATGAATGTTGGCTTTTATTTTGATATTATTTTCACTTGTTGCATTTTTACAATTGTTAACAAAAACTTCTGCCTGTAGGCGGGTAGCTAGCTCATTGGCTAACCTGCTAACGGAACAGGCTGATAATATTACTCCAACTAGTTATTAATGTTAGCTCAGCAATACTCCTTTGCACCAAATTAGTAGTAAGCCAGTTAATTTTAAATGCTGCGATTCTGGCTAGCGGTCGATGTAGGGTGGCGGATATTTAGGGTATTTGTTGTTAATTTTACGGAGGGAGCGTTATTCTTTATAAACGTAGTTATTTAGGTTCTTCGGCAGCTGTAAACTCCTCATTGTTGGCTTCCAGCGCGCATCTTCGTGCTCTTGGCTATCAGTGGCCAGGCTGGCGAGTCGAGGCGCGCTTTTTCCATCTCAAACTTGCGGCTCCGTGCTCCAGGCCTGCGGTGTGCCTCCTCCACTGAGCCCAGCTCAGTGTGAGAGCTGATGCTCCTGTGTGTGTGCTGCCAGTTCATCACATGCACTCGTTTAGCCGTGGTCTGTCTGAGAGAGAGAGAGAGCTTTGGATGTTTAAAATGGCCGGCCGGCAGACCGCGTCGTGCGTTCGTGGTTTATGTGTTTTCAGCAAGTTGTATAATATTAATTGTCTACTTTTGTTTTAGCCCTCCTTTGGGAGTTCGAGCCCAGGTAAATATATTTAAATGTAATCAATGTGAAAGTAACACGGCCCCTTAGCATGATTGTTGCATCGTTGTGCATTTCGCGATATTTAAAACTAGAGAAAGTTTCTTTGTGTAATATAGCGTATTGAAGTGTTTGTTGTGCAAAATTATACAGTAGCAATTACCTGGCCTTTGTAAAATGACATTAGGCTTAGGCACTGTGATATGAATACATCCTGGCAAGTCGTAACTTAAAAAATGGATTAACAAATGTATATATGAAGGTTCATGTGAATAGTTTCCGTGTGTAAAAATGCAAGGAGGTTCAGCTGGCTCAGACGACCACGAGTTTGACCCAACTGCTGACATGCTTGTTCATGACTACGATGACGAGCGAACCCTCGAGGAAGAGGAGATGTTGGAAGGAGAGACTAATTTTACCAGTGAAATCGAAGACCTCGCCCGGGTGAGTGGCAACTAGTCTTGTTCTTAACATTAAAGCTTGTTAATTTGCATTCTGAAAGGCTTTTGGCCAAAGCTTGTTCTGTTGGATTTTCCATCTCATGTAGTATGTTCAGTTGCATGTGAATTTCTTGGGGGGGTGGATTCTGTTTTGCTAAGAAGTAGCTAGTAATAGTAAGCTGACTAGCAGCTTATGTGTTGTATAATTCTGTGGATGTCATAGTTAATGTTTAATAGTGTGTACAAGTCCTGTGGGGGTGAATAATAGTGTAGTTTGAAAGTTGAGGGAGGTTGAGATAAATGGTGACAAAATTAGTAGCGATGATGTAGAATTTTTTTTATTTATTAATATTTTTTGACAGGAGAGGGAAATGCCCATTCAGGAATTGTTGAGTCTTTATGGTTATACAAGTGGAGGGTCTCCTGGAGGTGAGGATGATGATGATGAGGCGGAGGAAGAGGATGAAGAATATGATTGTGAGGAAGAGGAGTATATTGAAGACGTGGATAACGATGAGAACAGCAGAAGTGGGGAGCTCAATAGGAACCAGGTTTGTGAAGCAGTGGCAGCCTGGTGGTTAAGAACACAGTTTCCCTGAATGTTGCTGGTTCAATTCCTACTAGAGCCCGTTATCCCAAAATACCCCTGAGCACTAAGCACTTTACCCGATGAGCTTTGGTAAATATAAATATGCAGCTGTATATGTGAATTAAAGTTTAAACTGCTTGAAAAGGAAAGTGTAGGCTAATTGAGGGAGTTAACATGTGGCTAAATAAAAAGGTATGTAAAAGCTTGACTAGTGGTTTATTATGTCTCGTTATTAATAAGTCACCTTTGCACACACACAGATGAAAAGTGTAGTACTTCAAAATGCTGAATTGTTTTATTAAGGAAACCCCATTATGCGTCAATAGTCCAAAGACCGTGTAACAACTCATCTCTAGTCTTTGTTTCTGGGGTTTCAGGGTGAGAGAGTGAAGGATTCCGGTGTCGAAGATGAGACCCAGTCCTCCAATGATGGCCGCTCTCAGTCCACGACATCTCAGGATAATGCAGAGTCGATCCGTCAGCGGCGATGCAATTACTTTGAGAGTACGTAGCAGCGTGTGAACCGAATTGTTTTCGGGGGTGACCACAAAGCCTTAATACGGCCAACTGGCACTCACGAAATCTCACTGACTGTCCTGTTATTTATGGAGCTGTAAACTGCTGCCTGGCATTCTTAGCTGTCCAGCAGTGGCCTCTTTGTGTTCTTCCTAGTGACTCTTGACTACATGTAAAAAAAAAAAAAAAAAATTAATGTATACTGCCGTTGAGTGAGTGGATTTCCCCTGAAGCAAGTGTTTTATTTAAGGTAATGATGTTGAGGAGGAGTCTGAGGAAGATGAAGACTATGTTCCGTCTGAGGACTGGAAAAAGGTAGCTGTATGTTTATGAGGGATAAATAATGGTATGTCAGGTATTGTCTGAAGGAATGAAAAGTGACATTGTGTTTGAATTCCCAGGAGATTATGGTAGGATCGATGTATCAGGCTGAAACACCATCAGGACTTTGCAAATACAAAGAAAATGAAAGAGGTACGTGGTCTTTGATATTAGCTTAAAAAATCTCCTCGGACGTATCCAACCCGATTGGGGTGTAAGGGTTATTTCCACTGGCATTGTGCTGCGTAGACACTCCTTGTTCGGAACTCGCCACGCAGACTAAAATTGGTGTGTTGTTTCTCCCACGTACAGTGTATGAAAATGATGATCAGTTGTTATGGGACCCGGAGCTCCTTCCGGAACAGGAAGTGGTGGAGTTTTTGGCAGAGGCCTCCAAACGTACGGGGGACGAAAAGGGAGTGGATGCCATTCCCGAGGGCTCCCACGTAAAGGACAACGAGCAGGTACGGTCAGCCCCGAAGCTCACCCATCTGCACCAGTCACGTTCACCGCTGACACGGGTGGTACGGCATGCCTCGGACCCAACGTTACAATGATTTTCTTAGCTTTTATTTTTATATTAGGTACAGAACATAGAATGCTAAAACGTTTCCAGAATGCATGTCCTTATGTCAGGGAACATAGGAATGAATTGTCATTCTTTTGTGGTTTTTATTTAGTTGTTTTGTCTGGCCTGTGCTTATTTTAGGCGCTGTATGAGTTGGTAAAGTGTAATTTTAACACTGAAGAAGCTTTGCGGAGACTCCGATTTAATGTGAAAGCAGCCAGAGGTAAGGACTGGTTTTGTTTAGATGTATGCTGCAGTGTTGTGATTGTGTCACAGCTTAATCGCTACTGTATAATCTGGTGAGAAAATGCTTTTAGTGCTGCTGTCAGTAATAAGGAATTGTATTAGGGTGTTGAGTTGGGAAAGCATTATTAATAGTATATTTAATTGATTTAATATTCAGTGCTTTGACTCTTCCTTTCCATAACAGAAGAGCTGTCAATTTGGACGGAGGAAGAATGCAGGAATTTTGAACAAGGATTAAAAGCCTATGGGAAAGATTTTCATGTAATACAAGCAAACAAGGTAAATTTGATCAGCTTTTTAAATGCTTTTCATTCTGACCATTAGGTTAAGCAATGAAATACAGGATCGGCCAGCAATGACATCGACCTGTATATAAGCAGTGTCATTGTTTGCAAGAGCATCTGACCCATGAATATGTTTAAGTTCAAATGTCAATGCAACTGAACATTTTGTCTCCAGGAAAGTAATTTTGAAATAATGAACACAGTCTTTAAAGACTGTCTGCTGTTGATAAGATGTTAGCTGTCCCCCCCCCAACATTGTAGAAATGTTATTCTAACGCTGATTTCTTTTCTTAGGTACTGGTTATCTCATATCTGATCAATTAAATTTTTCAGGTGAGAACTAGATCTGTAGGAGAATGTGTGGCCTTTTATTACATGTGGAAGAAATCTGAGCGTTATGATTTCTTTGCACAGCAAACCCGACTTGGGAAAAGGAAATACACGCTTCACCCAGGTGTAACGTAAGTGGTTTTAATAGAAATAGTCTGTTTCCTGGGCTCCATTCCAGAAAGCAGGCTTAATAATCCCTATAGTTAACCCTGAATTCTGAGCCGGAGAAAACTGAAAGGTTGACTTCAGGATTTGCCGTTTCCCCAGTCAGAATTCAGGTTTGACTATGGAATTTGTCAAGCCTGGTTTCTGGAACAGGGCCCTGGGCTTTGCATTGGAGGGTTTATTGATGTTTTAAACTAAATAGTTCCACCGCTTTGCTGAGTCGTGTGTTTCAGTTCATACCGACAGTAACATGAAGTAACCAGGGGCTTCATCGCATAGCCTCACGGCGGTAGCAGGCAGAATAGCATGAATGCTAACCGGCATGCACACCCCTTCCTCCCCGAACAGGGATTATATGGACCGGCTGCTCGATGAGACGGAGAGTGCCGCCTCTAGCCGGGCGGCTTCTCCGCCGTCCACCACGCCCAACAGCAGCACGGGTCACTCGGAGAGAGACGATGGCAGCAGTAGCCAGAACGGTGAGGCCCGTGCCTCTCGTTACTCTTTGAAGGATGGAGAAGGAGTAGCTCTCTGTCTTTGAATCTCTTCTCCTGCTCAGGGTTAAGGGGGGTGTGTGTATTCCAGGCCGGCTGAATTTTGTCACTTGTGCTCAGCTATTTTCATTCAGAAACTGCTGTTGAATTTATGGACTGGACGTCTCTGTTGCAGGAATGGCCAGCCACAGCGCAAATGACACTCAGTCCGGTGCTACAGGGGGCCATTTGAATGGACCCACCCAATGCCTGGAGCACACGCCACCGGACAGGGAGCCCAACGGCCCTGTGGAGGGTGTCGATAGCAGTCCAGAACGGCCCCCCAAGAGGTGGCGGCTGGAGGGAGAGCTGGAAAGCACCAGCATGTCCCAGGCTGAGGAGGACTGAGTGGGTGTGAGCCAAGCTGAGGTGTCATCACCAGCAGAGATGGTCGTTCCTTCAGGAGAGGGGGCGGAGGCCGTGTGACCTGCAGGCCAATCTTATGCTTTTTAGAAGTCCCAAAGCTGTGGCTGCTTTAATGCTGAAGAAACCTTGTAGCTTTTCTTCTGAGGGACCCGTTGAAATATTCTCCTGTTTCTATTAGAATTGATATTTTTTTAAACTTGAAGATATTTATATTTTTATGGAATGCTAGCCTCACCCACAGAATGAAGGCAGACAGACTGTTTTGCACTTTTCCCCTGTGAGGGTAGCACACCTGGCCCACAGGTGAATACAATTGGACTCCTGGAAGCTCTGGTGTGTGAGCTTTCCCTTTAATGAGCCATCTGGGACCCTGAGGTTTGTCTGACATCAGTGATGTCCT
This sequence comes from Gymnarchus niloticus, assembly GCA_009936485.2. Lineage (NCBI taxonomy): Eukaryota > Metazoa > Chordata > Actinopteri > Osteoglossiformes > Gymnarchidae > Gymnarchus > Gymnarchus niloticus. The sequence goes on from JAACJT020000036.1 coordinate 6,920,100, forward strand.
TGGTATGAGTCAGTCTGGGGGCAGTTAGAGTAAGCTGTATTTTTCCACTTCAGCCTTTTAATGAAAAGTTTGTACAGAGTTTTCTATTGCCTTTTAAAATTCAACATTTTTGTTGTTAACGCCTGTAGAAGCATTCTGGGGGTTTTTTTTTTTCCCCTTTGTGGCTCTGCAAAACCAGCTGTGTCATGGACAACTTGCACTGAAGAGGCTGAGCAAAGTGAAACCGCACTCAAGCCCATGGCATGCTGGGCTGTCCATACTACTCTTGTAAAAACTGACATCGCTGTAGTGTCTACACACAATTTTGCCACAAGCATTTTGAGTTTTTTGGTAAGGCATTGTCTAAATAAAATAGAAATGCTGATGTGCAACTCTTCTCCGTTTCACCTACAAGAGGGGTTTGATGCATGCTTTGTGAAACTTCTACCACTGGCTGCTGCCATTTGAGAAGTAGACAACACAATTGTGCACGCAGTGTGAATTAAGCTCCTTTAATTTGACCATTTCAGTTGAACAAGTCCCTACAGCCACAGAAAATGATCCTTGTAGATTCAATTGTCATTTAGCTCTAAGTTTTCATTAAATCCAAAGGTAGTCAGTCAAAGTTTCATAAATATTTGAGACTACCTTTAAAAGTACCCTAGTAAAATTTCCTTGACTATGAAGCCATTTCAATTTGTAACTGCCAGGTGGCGCTCTCCATTAAGGCACCTCTGTTGAAATAAAAAGGTAAACATTTCACATGGCTTGTCATCACATTTACTAGATGTAGCTGCTAACCATTGAATACTGTTTAAAATGCTGCAGTGATGCCTTTTCTGACCTTTTAAGGATGGTGCTATACAGCACCATGTAAACATGCAGTACTTTTGGATGAATTTGTTGGTATCCCTCCACTAAAAGAAAAGTGCCACCTGTCGGTGTTGAATCCAAAGTTTTGTTTCTGTATTCAACAATATTTTGGGTGGGAACTGAAAATGGCATGGACAAAAATGAAGGGACCCTTCACCCAGTATTTTCTGTTGCACAACCTTCAGAGGCAATGCCAGTAGCTCGATTTCTGCACCTGAGCGGCAGGTGTTCTTCAGACTGCATGTTTCTGCTTTTTCAAAGCTCCCTCCACAGACTCAAGGCCCCAATTGCAGCCCCAAACTGAAGGCTTGTCAATAGCTGGTTTACCACTTTGCACGATTGTAAACATGGTTTTATAGTGATTTTTCACTCTAGAATCACAACTACTTGTGATCTTTTCAAGGAGTACCAGCAAATCTGTCCAGGCCATTTTAGAATACCTTTGCAGAATAAGCAGTACTTCGAAATATCAAAGGTATGCATGTGACAATTGCTTATTTAATCACTTTTTCAATAAGCTGTAAGGGTACCAACAAATTTGTCCACGTCTAGAGGTGGGGTGGATGTCTGTCTCCCTTTTCAAGGACAAACATATGCTATGAATACCAAACCAGCCTTTTACATCAATACAAAACACAGCTAATGACACATCACAATACATCTGCACCATTTAAATAAAGACAGCTTTCAAATATTTAAAAAGACTATTAAAACATCTACCATGTCACGAACATGGTTAATAATAACTGGTCCAAAAATGCCCTATTAAAATGGTAAACATTACTTTGTTCCAAGAAAAAAAAAAAAAAAGTTGTAGCTACAGTTCAGATTTGTCCATAGGCCATGCTCTGCCCTTAACGCATAAGGAGTGTCTTTCAGTTTGGCTTCTTCTACTTGAAGGTATTAAAAGAAACAAAGCATGTACAACGCTGCGTAACAGTCATACTGATATCTTCCCTTCCAGTTTGCTGGTGCTTTCGTTTTGCTTACTTGAGTTTTCCTCTGTGAAGGTGATGTACGAGTAGACCAGACTGCCAACTATACTGGAGAGCAAAAACAAAAAAAAAAAAAAAGCATAGTTACTGAGCTGCTACAGTAAAGCCACAAGTAGACACTTCATCCACACGCAACTCCAGCCGCTTTTAAGACAGTGTTGGCCAAAGGCCGAGAACATGTATTCACAGCTTTTCTTTCCAGGACATTACAGGAAAAACAGGGTAACCTTGTAATGAATAAGCCATAACACAATCAGTCAGTGACATTCCAGAGAGGTGTTTTCTCAATACGATAACGAAAGTAAAAAGAAATGACTCCCAAAGTCACCACGCACTCGGGACGTCCCGCTCAGATCTGCAAGATCAGTATTGTAGCCAACCAGAGCGTATCTTAATTGATTAGTATTAGCTACAATCAGTACATTCAAATTCTGATCCATTTTAATCTCCCCAATTTCTCTCTGCTAACACTGTCCCATAATTGTGATGAAAATACATTATCACGACTTGAGACAGCAAGGCTTAACGCTACTTAGAGAGCCTTAAAAAAATTACACTAAAAATCCACACTAGAGTGTGGAAAAATTTCAAAGTTTAATGAAATCAGTCCATGCGACATTCACAATGCCAGGGCTTTGCAAAGCAAAGCAAAGCAGTAGAGTTGCTTTCAACACAGCTAATTTGACTGAGGCTGAAAGAAAAGCATTCATTGAAACGGGAAACACCGGATGACATTTCCAGCAAAACGCTCCCTTGAAACAGAAACGTGCCAACTAAAAGAAACTGAATTCATTGCAATCGACATCCAGCACGTCAGCGTTGGAGACGAAACACTCAATAATTTTAGACTGTAATCTGAAGAATTGAGTCACCAGTATGTGGAGAAGATTTTACTGAAGTGTACACTTAGGGATTAGTTTGTGAACAAACTCACTGCTTACGTCATTTCTAAGTGGAACTAAAACTGGTTCAAGACTTCCGCTTACTTTTGTTAAATCATTACCAATGATCCGGCCTCATAGCTTTTTTTTTTTTTTTTTTTTTTAAATACACAACTGCTCCATATTCAAGAACTTCTTTGTTGAATTGGACTGGACTCAACCTTAATTGACTTGAACTCAGACTCTGAGTAAAACAAATCCAGATCAGTACACCACTATTAATGAAAGACCACTACATAACCCTTCCCCAGATTACACCCCAAATACACACCTGAAAAGGTAATCACACAACACACTTCAACCTTAACTCAGTTACCAGTTTTCACAGCTGAAATTTCTCCTGAGTCAAAGGCTAGGGTATATGGGTAAATTTAATCAAAGCCTACCACATTACCTGCTTTGAATGAGGCTACAGAAATAAATTCAGATGAAATTAAATCAAATGGTGAGAAAAACCCAATTAAGTCTTGATTTCAAACAGGAGAATGAATACTCGTATGTCATGTCGTAACTGCTCTGAAGTAATCTACCTATGGGACAAACAGGTCTGCAAGGCTCGGCAATTATAACCGCAAGTATCATTCAGAAAGCTAACAGGAGGACGCTCCAGACACGAAACGTTCATCAGGAGGCTTACCTTATGTTCAAGCCGATGAAATTTGTCCATGAGAAAATATAGTCTCCGCCAAAGACCATCCCGATATAGGTTACTAAAATATTCTGGCAATGGGGGGGGGGCAGAACAAAAATACGACTTAAACACTGAAAACTGGCCTAATGTTGAGTAGATTTTAAATTCATTGGACACTAATATGAACAGCACGTAAATTAATCAAGACTTACTTTTAAACAGCCTACAATAGTCGTCGTCAGTGCAGAGTTGTACTGCGTACAGAGCACTATGGAGTACATTAAAATAAACCTAAAGACAAAAAAGAGAACGTCAGATCAAACAAATATAAAACCATCACCCATATTTCATTTATGCATCTCTTCGGAAAGCAAGGCCATCGTAACATGACCACAGCAACATTCAAAAAATAATCATTCACCACGCATGGAGGCCACGTGCAGCGATACACACGTGGACTGAAACGTGTACTTTCTGCAGTCTGTTCCTTGTATTAATACTTACATGAAAAAACAAACTTGCCACAAAAGCTATTTCCAAAAACCACAATATTAAAACGATTGCGGTTCTGCCGTAAACCACAGCTCATTGCGACATTCCTGAAATACCCTGCTTTATATTACAATGACAAGATGCATATCTGAAAAATAGCAAAGGGACAAATGAGGCTTTAAAACCCATTGTGGGTGGGTGAGACGATCTCCAGCACTGACTGGTCATTCCAGATACTCCCACCCACATGAGTTTTGAAGCCTCAGTAGTAATAACTTACCCCATAAAACAAGAAAGAACAAACTGCCCCACAAAAAAGACATCTGACCAGCCCTCAAACTCCACAGCCTAAAAGAGAAAAGGAAGCATTTTTACTCATTTGATAATTACACAAAATGCGCTGTCCTGTATATGCTATCAGGCAAAAGGAGAGGCGATCGGAAAAAAAAAAAAAGAGACGGGCTGTTTCCGTTACATCGGCCTGGCCGTGATGGAGAACAGCCTGGCTCCTCAGCAACGATCAAGACAAGAACCAACAATCGAGTCATTTTACATTTCGGCTGAACCGCAGCAGCAAGTAGCTGAGCAATGGGGCCGTGTTTATTACACCACCATTTCAAAGGCACTTCTCTGCCATCCAGGCCGTCCCTCAACCATCTTTCCATGACCGGGCCCGACACGGCAGGCAGCCTGACAAGCAGGCTTGCAGACGCCTGGATCCTGTGGAGTCCTAGGGACGGAACGTTAGGGGTACCAGTGCATGGAAGAGAAGGGCCAAGACTGCCTTTAGCAAGGGAAAATATGAACGTACACAAATTGGAAAATGTTCAAACAGGCCAATACTTATCTGCGGAGGTAACTTTGATTAACAAGCTCCTAGGCAAAGTGAAAAAGCCACGGAGCAAGATAAACAGGCGAAGTTGCATGTAGGATGAAAAGGTGAATACAAATCATGAAAACAGGCCCCACGAGCTTCAGGTTTGGCCCTGCAATCTACAGCTGTGGCTATAATAGCTGCTTTGTACAGAGTTCCAGCATTCGCCCTTCTTTCCCCCCACGAGAAAGGGCCAAGTGTAAACAAGCTGGAACACAAACTGCCTCCGAGAGTCAAAATTTGATCCAAGTTGCCAAAGGCATACAGAATCTCAAAGCATTGAGTTAAAGTCGGTTCAAAATGATAATGAGATCAACGTTACACACGAGTTTATTTCTAAATCGTGTGCGTCGATTCATTTATAAATACTGGCAGTAAAATGACTACGGAAGACTACTTATATTTTATCCATCGTAAATGCAAATCTGCACACCGCATAAACACCAGTAATGCTCCCAGAAGAGCATGAGCTTCACCAACTAAGAACCCGGAAATATGAAAGCTGAACCCGAATATCGCTACGCAAGTAAATCTAAACTATTAGTACCTTTAAAAACATGCTATATTTTTCCAAAAGCAATTTTCACCTTCTGTTATGTTACAGGCTTAAAAACAGTACGTTGAGTCACAGGTATTATCCAGGTTAAAGTCATGGACTCACAGCCCGGCGGGACTTTGTTGCATTACGACAAACAGGGTCGGCTGAGAAATTTAAAAGTGCCCACTCACCTTTTGTATGTCGCCGGTGAAATATGCAAAGAGCAACGTGGGAGCCAGCATAAATAAAGCATTGTAGTACAGTAGGCCGTACTTCCCCAGCTCCTGAAGGCGAGAACAAACAGGTTCTAGACAGACAGACACCCTGCAGAAAGGATGACTGTCACTGGGTTCTGTCCTGATCGGTAATGAGCACCTTCATTAAACGCACTTAACGTGTCCCCTTCTATTTAGCCAAAGTATCTAAACACAGACCAGGAAACTCTGAATCATTCATACTAGCCTGACCTGTATGGCATTAAACGTTACAGGATTTGCACAAACCCTTCGCAATGTGACTTATATTACTCCCGATTACAACGCTCTGCACACTCCATTCTGTTTCTGCACAGTGCTGTGCAATTTATCACACATGCCCGTCACATATTTTCCCCTCTATGTCACCAAGGGTAAGACTAAGAGCCAATTCAAAGTGGAACTTAACAAGCCAGCCTTCCCAAACTAGGGAATACCATTTGTTACCCTAAAAAAAACATTTGGGCCTCGTGGTGCGTACAACTCCTTAAACAATCATTCTTAAATACCATCGAGTCCAATATGCGACTGTTCGGGTTACATCAGGTTTTTCAGGAACCAAGTAAACAACTGTCCAAACATACTTCCCTTTTTCTCTCCTACACAGACTCAGCTATTTCCCATTTGCACAGCATGAATTTCAGCCTTTAAAAAGTTGGAGTGGCTTAAAATAAATAAATAAAATCCATATGACGTACACAAATGTCCAGACTGTCAGTATGAGCAGGTATGGTGGCTGCAGGGGTAAGCACTGCTGGCTAAGAAATACCACCCCCACTGTGTGTGGAGTTTGCATGTTCTCCCCATGACACTCAGGTCAGTCCAAAGACATGCAACCTGTGACAGGCTCTATGGGATGCTGACTAGGATAAACAATTGAAAATGGAAGACGGCCATCCTTGACAGAGGGGCACGTTTTGGGAGGAACCAATCTGGAATCACAACTGAATCTCTTGGGAAGGAACAAGCTACATTTCTCTAACATTAATATTTTTCAATCTCCTTCACCCTCATTCTAATTAGATCTTGGAATAACATTCTCTTCACAATAATTTTGCACGCAAAACTCATGTATTGTGAAATTACACATTTTTTGGCCAAATCCCAAAGTGCTGCATCACTCCAGTTACAGACTTCAGGAGTTTTTCAGAATTCTCAAAGCAAATCAAAGAACTGCAGCACTGGGAACAACTTGTACCTCTTATTACCTGTTCATATCATATTTGATGTCACATGCCCTCATATAAATGCGTGTGATCTTTCAACACTCCTCATTCACTATGTCACCATTCCATAAATAACAGCTCAAGTAATTGGATTACTGGCTAATAATACACAAATGTAAAAGTCATACAGCAGCCACATCAGTGGGTGCCTAATAGCCTGTGAATACAGGAACTCCCCAGCATTCCAGGTTCATGCAGAGCACCCCTGACCAGTAAGCCTCATACGACCACGTGAGTCGTGCTCTCAATACAGGACCACTACTTGCCTTGGAGTCCAGTTTCTGCTTCACATATGCTCCATTGACAGCGGTCAAGACATCATTCAGCAGAATGAAGACATACCCATACAGGTCGAAGGCCAGATCGGCACTGTTAAAAGCAAGCAAAATGCAAGCTTGCAAAACGCCCACAGATCTCACAACAGGGGAGTCATTAAAAGACACAACAATCATATTAGAAGGACATTGCACCAAAACAGAATGATAGCGATACAATGTCTTTCACGTCAGAGACATTTAAGTACACCAAGATTGACAACTGCATACAAACAGTGATGTTTTATCTTACCTCGCGGCCACAAACGCCCCAAGAATCATTGCAAAAACTGAAAGCTGGACAGGCCGGGAGAATTTCTTTCTGCAAGAATGATTTTGGGTTGGGGGGTTAGATTTAAACTACTATTACTGGTTAACTTCCGCCTTAAGCGTGAAGCAACATCCTGTTTTACTGGAACTTTGTCATTAAATGCCTGAAAGATAAAAACTTACTTCAACAGGAATCCCTCAGCCAGCATAGTAAAGAGAATGGAGAATCTCCTGAGGACTGTAAACATGGGCAAACTGGGAAGAGAAAAGAGCATCGACACATGAACACAAGGTGGTGTAATACACACATACGTATGTATGCCTGAAAAGAAAATCAGCTTCAAGTCACAATAGTAACTGAAGCAGTTTTTAATGAGAGGTTTAGTACTGCGTGAAGTACTAAGCATGCATTAATAGAAAAGGTTCATTACTTGAGCTGCTTTGTTCCAAGCAGTCCTGTAATTTGATTCCCTACAAAAAGAAAAGGTAGAGGAAAAATCTGCGGGGGGGAGAGAGGGAGTTATTCGATGCGCGTCCTTACAGATTTATATTTACAGGTACAAATTTAAACAAGCTTAAAAATACCATTTAGAGTCACTAACCATAAAATCTGAAATACAAAGACCCCCCCTCAGTCAAGCAACAGTTCTGGGTAATGAAGGAAAATGCTAGTGTCATTTGTGCACCTAGAGTGCACCTCGGAATCAAGTAACATCTGGAGACAGCAGGCTCGGGAGAACAAAGCCGCTTTTGAGAACTCTCGGCTTCTATGGCCTCATTCACATCACAAGGTGATCCAAGACCGCACTGAACTCAAGGAAATGACAACCCTCGTCCATGAGCAACCTCAAGAATGACCCTCATACAACTAGTGTTGGCTGACAGCGTTTTCCTTCCACATTACACATTTCTTTAAGTGGAACATTATATACCAGTAATTCATTCATTCAATAAGACCAGCAAACACTTGCCTTGCGCGGTACGCTTGTGTCGAAATCTGGAAAGTTGATTATTCGGAGTGCCTTCGCAAGCCAGAGCACGACTACTGTCGCGAGCATCTACAAAATTAATGAAATATTTAAAACAAACAAACAAACAAACAAACAACAGCACGTCTGACTGTGTGATTTATTCATACAAGCCAAAAATATTGCCCAGAGAAACAACTTACTTGGCCGATTCCGACACATACTGAAGATGGAAAACTAGGGAAAAAAAAAAAAAAAAAAAAAAAAAAAAAAAAAAAGAATTAAACCGCAATGATGTAAAGTTCTTAAAATAAAAACAAAACTCTAAAAAAGAAAATTAAAAATCACTTTAACGTGAAACGAAGCAAGATAAAATACAAGACCAAACACACGCTTCAGTACCACGTCCGATCAACTCCGCATGTAAACATCACTGATGGCCAATATCAGATCAAGACAGCTTCAGAACTCACGAGTAGTTAAAGCAGCACCAGTTTTGAATAAATAAATAAAATAAATAAAACAGCTACGTTCACAATCCGAGGTTCAAAGTTTTACCATCAGCTTCACCATTTGGATCATGCATCATCTTATTAATTTTATGTTCAAGTGTGGCTCCTTCACCAAACCGCAGAAAATAAGAAAACTACTTCAGAATGACTCCATGAACCATGGATGTGAGCTGCTATGGCCATGCATGAGCCCGCTGCACACCGAGAGCTGCTCTAAAAATATTTCAACACCGTGACATCTATGCACTTTGAACAAGCGTGCATTTCAACGTCAGAGCGGAGTCCAAAGTCCAGCAACTATGGCTGTCAGCGTCCCCTTCGGTACCTGTAACTCGTCAGCACGCTTTTGTTCACGACTACGATGAGAAACGAACTCAATCCGTAGAATCCCGCCGCCAAAAGCTTCAGCATCACCTCCAGCGCCTCGGCCGCCATCCCCTCGCCCTCATCCTTGTGCGTGAGCCTTCCAGCGCGAGCTTTTCTTATAACTTCAACGTTGTGACGTCTCTTCACTTCCGCCATTGCTGCTACGCAACGTCATTATGACGTGTCAGCGCGCGACGCCGCCTGTGGCGCCAACGCGGCGTTTTCGTATTGAGAATCCATTCAGAAGTTTTTTTTTTTCCTTCTCCATTCCATAGAAAGTGTTCCTAAACATTTTTCTGTAAAATGGATGCCTACTTTAGAGAGACCTGCTTAGTGTCCAACTACGATTTAAAGAACAAAAACTCCGGGGCGGTGGAATGGGGGTCGACAACGAATATTACTCCCAAATATTTAATATTTTAAAAATCTATTTTCTGTGGTCTTTGCCTTGCTTGATGGTTTTGTAACTGCAGACGTGATGCACATAACCAGCCAGGAGAAAATGCTACAACACCAACCGAACGCTGTCTAAGTTGGCTAGCACACTAATGCTCAAGTTACATATAACAAAGCTTTACTACCGTTGATGACCAAAACAGTGCCATAAAAATAGTCCAAGCTAGTGATGTTATGCCAAGTGCTGAATCTTCGAAGCGCCTGTCGAGTAATCGGGTCTGTTTTTTGTTGAAATCCCGGATCGGCACTTCTATCGTCTACGGCTGATGACGTCACCAACGGCACTGGAAGCTTCATGTGGGGAGTCCCACTGGTTGAGGAAGCGTGTCGAATCCCAACCACTCGTATCGAGACGGAAAACGGCCGCCTTATGGGTTGGTAGAGACTAGAGACTTGTCGAAAGTGTTGAGGTGGAGCCGAATGCTGAGAGACCTTATTCATCAGTTTGGGAACACTTTCAATCAATCAATCAATCAATCAATCTTTATTTGCACAGCACTGTTTCAACCACATGGTTTACAAAGTGCTTTACAGGGATTTTAAAAGTAGAGAAATAACAAAAAAACTATTTAGAGAACGTCAGAAATTAAAATAAGATTAAAAGCATAAAAGAGTTAAAAAATTAAGAATTAAAAGTAAATACGGAAGAAAAAATAAACAAACACATTAAATGGATAACTCATCATCACAAGTTATTCACAAGTGCATCAATGTCCCCTGGGAAACGGGGCAGGACTCTGTCTCCGGGTCGACCAGACCAGACCAGACACGGGCAATAGTGGCGCCACTGCAGTGAGCTCTCCCACAGATCACCCCCTTGTCTCAATGCGCATATTCTCAAGCAATCCAGCACTACCTTAAACAGCTCACGGGCATTTAAAATGGTTACATTACATTAGTGTGGTTACATTAAATAAATAGCTCATCATCATAAGTTGTTACATGCAATGGTGAACATGTGCTTTTTCAGCATAGTTTTAAGAGTACAAAGACAAGCAATAGCTCTCAGGTTTTCAGGGAGAGAGTTCCAGAGTCTGGAACTATAGTGACTAAAAACAACACTTTCAACAAATATGTAACAAATATGTATTTGCATATTAATTGATTGAGAATATAAAATATAAGCAGATTACCATTTAATCACATTAATTTGGCCCGTGCTAATGTGTAATGTAAATGTCACTAGAAAGCATTAACGGACGTATAATCCGGTTAATGTGTGATGTGAAATTAATTATTCGGTAAGTAGCCGTATAATGATCGAGATGACAAGATAATATCAGTGGGTGATTATCATGGAATAAGCTCAAATTAAATGAAAAGCCACACTTTTGACTAAGTCAAACCCATCCTTTAAGGCAGAGGTGTCAAACTACGGTCCTGGGGGGGCGCTGTGGGTGCAGGTTTTCGTTCCAGCCAGTTCCTGCTATTACGTGAACCGCTATCATTTAATCATGCCCCTATTTCCATCATTTTACATTTACTGTCAATAACAGACCTGAAAGGGAGCTTGACGTGCCAGGTCTGTCAAAGAACATTAAGTTAGTTCATTAAAAAAGGTATTACCTACAGTTTCTTTGTGGTCTGTGTCAATTGCTAATTATCACAGTAGTGGACACACCTTAGGTCATTGCTGCTCATTAGGTCCTAAAGAGCACCAATGACTTAGTTTCTGTTTCCACTGCTGTGATAATTAGCAACAAATGGAGAAATGAGAGTGATATTAAAAAGCAACATCTTACCCTTTAAAAAAAATCTTTAAAAGATAACTAAACCCTGCTGAGAATATGCTGATTGACATAGTAAATATGGAATGATGGAAGGCATGATTAAATGAGATAAGGGTTCACGTAAAAGCAGGTATTGGCTGGAACAAAAACCTGTACCCACAGCAGTCCCCCGGGACCGGAGTTTGAGACCGCTGCCTTAAAGGACTTACATTTGCTCTTGCAGTGCTGTAATTTCGGAAACAGTCCTCCTGCCTTATGAACTGTTCCAAGGAGTGAATTTTGAGACAGAAAAAAAAAAAATACATATTAACACCCCATTCATAACCAGAACGCTTTGAAAACAGAGCTGGACGCATCACCCACCTCTCTGCCCATCCTCACTGCAAGGCACTGCTAAACAGGGAACATGCAAGTTAGGGATAAGAATATCAGTGAGTAAATAAGGTTGCACTGCATGGCTTGCCACTTACTTGAGCAGTCGTTATGAAAATCGTTTTGAACGACTGTTCAAGCTTTCTATCTATCTCCTGTCTTCTCAGCCAACTGTACAATTTCACAACTCAAAAACACGTGGCCAAATTGACCATTCAGAGCCGGCCCTGACCAATCTGGTGCCCTAGGCAAGATTTTAACTGGTGCCTCTTGCATCACAACCAGTTCCACCACCAAACATTGTATTCATAGACTGACTCAGACAGAAACGGCATAGCTTTATGTCTTTGAGATTTTTTTTAGAAACAAACAAACAAAAACAACCCTCCACAAACAGTATTAGAGAAACAACTGACATAAATTATGAATACAATATAAATAAGGTATTTTACAAAATGTAATAATAAAGGAACCAGCCAACAACAAAAGATTCGTTGGGTCTAATCAGGAAGACGGATTAGCCCGAATGCTTTAAATATTGGTGTGAATGCTTATATACATATATAAGTATTGGCAACTATATTGGTGTTCAGTGTAATTCAGTGAACTTGAAAACTCAAGAACTATGGAGTTCAGTACCCTGGTCAGGACCAAGTGCTGTTTTTTGAACCAGATGACATTAAAAGATTGTACAGGTGGCTTGAGATTCACAGTGGTGGGGTTGAAATATTTCAAAAGTGCGTCTGAAGAAGGAGGTGTATATATGTGACCATTGGGTGGTAGCCTGTATTACAATAATAAAAAGCTACTAATGGTGAAACCCAGCCAATAATAACGCCTAAGCTACATTATAGCCTATAACGTCCTAAACACAAACAACAAAGGTAACATAATTACTAGAATTCATGGACAAAACATGCTGTTTGCTTTACATTTAAGACTATTCAATAATGAAACGCCAACGCTTGCAGCTATTAATTACAAAACGGGGGAAAATGAAAAGCATTGATTAATACAAGCAGAACGAACTCTGGCTAAGAAGATGCCAATCAACATAGGCTACTGCTTTTTGAGGCATGATAGTGAATGGTTCGTGCAGCAAATTTAAAAGAAAAAGCGCTTTTCTCAAAATTATGAATGTTATTCCCCATACACCCGAGTAGTCTTTTAAATTTCCCCTCATGAATTTAAGGTGGGAGTAACTGACGTTAACTAGCTATTTATTAAATTAGCGAACGGTATCCAAACTAAGTTCGTAACACTCTGCTATGGTAACTAGTATTCTGCCATAGATAAACTATTCATTTATCACACTACCTCTGACTTTCTCCGGTTTTTTTTTTCTTCCCTGGGCGTCTTTTTGACATGACTATATTTTTGAATTTAGCGCCTACTGATGTTCGTCCTCTCGTGTATAAGACGTTACACGGTCAGTGGATCATTGCAGGTCTAACGTAATAGGCTATGTAGTTATGTTGTGTTTCTTGTAAGACTGCGAAATAATAGTTTTATACCTTTGAAATACTATGTGTTAAAAATAGCCTAGCTAAAAGAAAATTCCCCGTCATTTCGGGCTCCCCTGTGGATGGATGGCGCCCTTAGCATTCGCCTACACCGCCCACGCGACGGGTCGGCTCTGCTCCCGCCAAAGGTGCACGCGCCTAATTAATTAACCGTCGTTTTTTCGCGCTGGTTTTGCGAAGTCATGCAGGGCAGATTTATGAAACTGAAATGCGACTGCAATATAAATCAGGAATATCAAACCGTTAACTTGTCTCAGTCTTGTTCATTTGCATGGAGAGAAATTTGTCTCATGATGATTTGTTGCTCGGACCCAGAATTATACGTAAAGTTGCCTGATTTGTGAGAAAGTCTAGCGCCATACAAATAAAACAGGTATGAGGGAGCACGCAAATAAATACACCCGGGAATATAAAATGAGCACACACAGACTTGCAATTATAAGCTGTATATATTGCCACTGTCTCAATGTTGATTTCGCAATCGTTAACCCAATATCACATCGATGCTGAAATAACATTAGATGTTGGCACAATGCTGTCATTATGCTAATTTGCCAACATTGAATTTTCAGCTATTCTTAAATGTCACAGAAATTTTGAATAACGTTGTCAACATGAAGACAGGATTTCAAGTTAATTTTAGTGCTGTGACTGCATGTCACGCCGGCAGCGAGTCAGCTACGCCCCGCTGCCACCGTTGACCCTCCCTCGAGTGCTGAACACCCGCAGCTGGTTGACAGGAACTACTAAAGCCTCAACCCTAACAGTAGTTACGAGGTATTGACTGTTTGTCATCGTACTGAGCGCTTCTAGTTTAAGTTTGCCAGCTTTCCCGACTCCTGCACTTCGCCCCTCGATTGTCATGGTTGCTGTTCCGCCTGCCTTAACGATTCCGACCTCAGCACGCCCCGACAACGACGAATTCCGCACGCCCTCTGATTGATTGGACGCTGTTCTGATCCACGTTTTGTACACCTCCTGCCTGACTATTCTATTGCTTCCTGATTAAAGGGATTCCGCGCCCTCCAACTGGGTCTAACGTATCATTCTGTACAGTCACAATGTTGGGTGCCTGCTGGGAAGGTGTCTGATATATCGTGTGCAAAAAAAGGAAGCCCCCAAACTCTTGAAAAAATATTGTTTCTAAGAAAGAACATTTAAAATGCCCCATCCCCCAAAGTTTGCCTTATGAAACATCCACACTATCCTATGGGGGGGGTGATTCCTGCTATTATTAAGATGCACGTTCGGAATGGGGACATGCACGCGGAACATTCGCATTGGGCATGAAGGTATGAACATCCGCTTTTGGAAGGATCGCATTTGTATACCGGGTTGCTATGGATACTGAAGGCAGCCCCAAATTCATTGCGCGCGTTAATGCGCATGTTCCGCGTGCACGTCTTCCTTCCGAATGTGCATCTTAATAATGGCGGGAATCACCCCCATATAAAAACCTGTGTGTTTGTGTATTGCAAAAAGTGCCATGTTCAGTTGCAAATTGGGTGCAAAGGAGAAAATGTGTTTATACTTTCGGAGACATGAGCTGAGGTTTTGCTCTTTGAGTGTCAGTATCAGTAGTTAACTACAGCAGAAGTGGTAAGGGAGACAGCTAGAAAGGTGTTCGGTGTGACATCTGGTCAGAGGAAGGAAACCTGGTGGAGGAATGAGGAAGTACAGGAGAGTATACAGAGGAAGAGGAT
>JAACJT020000036.1:6935216-7012414 GCA_009936485.2 Gymnarchus niloticus
CATTTTGCATTTTGTGAAATCCTTTACTTTGTATTTGGTAGACTGAATTTTGAATGTTACTTTTAGACTGCAAATTAGAGGTTCTTTGAGGGTTAGCTGTGGGGAATGTTTTCTTTAGCAAAAATCATAGAAGATTAAAGCAGGTTTCTCTCAAAATACAGTGGAAAACACTTTGCTCACCATGAACCAACTGCATGTGGTGACACCGGAAACCACAAAATACTTGGTATTCACGATAGTACACCTGTCTCTGCCGTAAACACATGGAAATGTTCCGTATCTGAGTAAATACTGTAAGTAAATGACCTCAGGGTGAATAATTGTATCAAATTTTGTCAGGTCATATGGCTGAAGAAAAACTTTATAAAACCTTACATGGGAGATCTCAGTTTTGACTGTCAGATTTTTTTTTTAATTTTTGATTTTGATCTATCATTTTGTTATTGTGGGTTGCCACAGTCAATTTGGCTTGTAATTCAATGATTTTTACAGTTTTTTGGTGCACTTAGGATTGTATCATTTAAAAATAGCTTCTCAGAGTACATGTAATAAGAATCTGTCGATAATGGATAAGTTTTGAGAATAAGCAACTTTAAGCTTCATTTGCAAACTTTTTACTACTTATTCTGTCTCTGTCCCATAATTTTGCTCTGTGTCATCCACAAATTTTACCAATTTGTACTGGAATCAAGGTAATTTCTTTAGGTTAGTAAGAGTAGTGGCCACAATCCAGAATCTGGTTTGTACGCACTTGTTACATTGGCCCAGTTAGAGATTCTTACTAAGGCATGTTGACTAATTCTGCACCATTGTGAATGTATTACCCTGGAACTGACCAGCCTTTAGTATTACTATCAGTGCTTTTAGATAAGCATTATCCTGATTGAAATGCAACTCCAATTGGTTAGTTATGGATTAATGTGATTATAATACAGACAAAACAGCCTGAATTGACATGATCCTGCCATTAATAACTAAATGACAATACAATCCAGATCATTGTACAAAACCAGTCTTCTGCATTTCAGGACCCTGAACCCAATGCACAACCAAATGGTTATATAATTACAAATCCAATATGTTAGATCAGAGCACAAATGAAGCACTAGCAGTATGTTCTGAATGCCCAAGGTGTTTCCTTGCTATTCTGTTGATCGTTTCCCAGCAGAGGCGATAGTAAAAATTCTTTATGGCTATCTGCCAGCGCAGACTCAGAGGTCATGGTCAATGTCAGGAGGAACCTTAACACGGATGAAGTTGCAACACGTAAGACCCCTGGAAATGTTTATATAAATTTGGATGTATGGTGATGGTCGTGGCTCTACATAGAATACAGTTGATTCTGCTTAAAGTTATTGCATAAAAAGACACACAGTATGGACTGCTCTTCTGACAGTTTTTCTTTTCCAACTATTTCACGATTTACAATTCACAGTGTTGTAGCTATTGACGTCATTAAGGTTATGCAAATGTTTTTTAAAGACGTTCTTCCTTAAACATTTCATAAACTAGTCAAAATGATACCCTGTTATCCGCTAGCTTACTTGTACAGGCGAGCATAATAACACAATACAGAAATACGTAGTCTGACGCCATTAATTATTATTTTTTTTCCATTTAAAATGATCTTATAAACCTCAGATTATTAGGAAATCAACATAAATGTGTGAAGTACTTTGGCTAAGAGGTACTTTGACTTAGACGCCAGGCTATGAGAGACATTCTCGACAGTTCATAAAATGAACTATAATTGTTTAAGTAACTAGCTGAGATACGTTGACTCAGTGGCGATTTCTAAAGATACGAAGCTAAGACTAAAAGCCATGCTAATAGAGAGGACCTTGAGGATAATTTGTATTTGTTAGTGAGTGATAATGCCAACTAAAATTCAATGCGTTTTATCCTGAGGTAAATGGCCAACTTGTTAAACAATTAAGTTTGTTTTAAGGCATGAATCTTTCATAATGCAATGCAAGCCTTTTGGTTTTAGAGAATGTTCTTTTCGTAATCCTAGGTCCTAATGCCATTAAATGTAAGACATTTTGTGAAAACGAACACACAAATATGAACATACATTTAATTAAATACCACGTTTTAAATATTAACTATTTCAGCGCCGACACACACGTGTAGTAAATGCGTAATGTTTTACCTTATACAGCAACACGTCAGGATTATATTGTTTAAAGTATCATATTAATATTCGTCATTTGACTTCACTTCTGTATGCCGTTATGACCACACGGAGAAGTACAAGTGTTGGCTCCCCCCACCCTTTCACACTATATGTGTAATAACTTGAATTAAATTAGGATATGCAACTAAACATTACTAGGAGCTGAATCATGCATCTTAGCTGAACGAAATATATGGGGTTTGATATACTGCAAAAGATTTTCCAAAAATACAAAATGTGCATTTTCATATTTTCACGCGTTTTCAGACAAAGGTGTACGCACTGAAGTGCAAACCAATTTGTCAACGGCATCAGGGCTCTAAGGGGGTTATAATTTACACGTTATGTAGGCGTGCCACGCAATGTTTAGATGTATACCCACAAGTATTATAACCTAATGAGAAAAACATACTTCTTTTTCTTCAAATTGTGTAGAGCTAAATTAGGTTTATAGCGCATTAGTCATGTGTGCACGTTCAACCAAATATGGGCCCCTTGGTTGGGGAAATTCCCAATTCTGTCGTCTCCGCGTCATCTTACCCTCCGAAAAGCAAACTTAGTGGAGCATGGCATTTTAAAATTGCTGTCACCAGCGTGTCAAGCAGCAGTCTAACAATGAGCTCGATGGCAGAATCGAAAACGCTTAGCTTTGCCTAAAAGAACAGAATAGTTCAGTAATACTGCCTGCCGCGCGCACTCGGAAGAATATTAATCAGCCTTTGATGATATATTTACCGTTAAATGATTTAAGCTATGATTTAAATGCGTAGCTGAACGTACTGCAAGAATCAGTGTTCGGGAACCGCGAATTCGATGCTTCTCCAGTTGAGCGGCGGGTCAGCTTTTGTTTGGATCAGTTTGCTATGTGGCATTGGAGCAGGAACAGGTGGGTAACGTTCCAGATTTCATCCTAGTAGTAAGACGGACAATATCACTGTAAAGTGTAAAATGGGCCAAACAATATGCATAGAACTATCCGAAATGTTGAAGAAAAAAAAAACAAAACAAAAAACTGATTTTTAACAGTAGCAATTCATACGTGGGAGTGATATGGAGTGGCATTGTGTTTTTCAGCCGGGAGGATGTGTGATGCCTTTTCTACTGCTGGTACCATTGTCCAGCTGGGATCCAGCTTCGTACTGTACTGCGTCTTTGACGATAAAGTGCAGTGCGCAAAAACCATGTACCTCGACAAAGAAAGTGTACAGCCAACGACCTACAATACCACGACGATATTCTTCGAGATTAAACATATAAGAGCCAATATAACATTCGCTTGCAAATGCCAGTGCTGCTTGGAACCTTGTGGGCTTGACCTTATTGCAGGATGTAAGTAGTTTCCTTCTAAGATTAAAGCTCGTGCCTCTGAAGTCGTCCACGTTTACGCTCAGCGCGAGGCTTTCAATGAAAATGACTGTAAACGCATTCAAATTGTCTATGGATGTAAAAACTGTTTTGCTACATTGGTGTTGCTTCGCAGATCCACCTGACGTACCCCAGAATTTAACCTGTAGTCAGGAAGGAATAAACGAAAATATTACATGCACGTGGAAGACCGGAAGGGAAGCTTACATTGATACCTGCTCATATGTCCTGTAAGTGGGAAACAATCTGGAATTAGCTGAATGCACTGTTATAGCGAGTTGCCAATGTCATGCCGACGTGCTCTGTTTTAGGGTGAATACTAACGCACTTAACGGCACAGTGAGCCTTTCACCCAGATACTCTATGAAGGGCATGGCATCTGCAACCCTGCCTACCTTCGGCTCACACTCTCAGTACACAGTGTGGGTGACTGCGTCGAACAAGCTGGGAAAGGTTACCTCCGAACACCTTCACTTCATTCTCAGAGACGTAGGTAATGACTGTACAAATACATGCATTCACTTGTAATATAATCATATAATGTGAATCTGATTCTTGACTGTACTCTGTGCACGTTGCTATTCTTGTTGATATCACCCTGTTAACGCTTTGATTACAAGCGAACTAGGCAGATTATGTTTATTTGATTAGACATTGTAGGTATCTTTTGCGGGATGAATAACATTTGTCAGGATTTGAACATGCAACGACTGCATTTTGGTCGAGTTTCACTATTATTCTGGCTATCTTTTTTCAGAAACAACATACAATTAGGTCAGGGAGTAGATGAACTCCGGGAAAGTGAACTTTTTGAGGAACTGAAAATTTTCTGGAAAACAGACTGCAGTGGTTCAGGAACCAGCATCAGTTAGTAAGAAGGACATATTCCACAACAACATACCTAACCATGGTTACTTCACTGCGTTTCTTGCTGCCAACGAGAGTACATTTTCACAAGAGTTAAAATTTAGTTTTACAGATGGTTTACCTTAGACTCTTGTAAACAACACTCTAACCTGCAAACTTTGGACTGTTGGATTAAACCAGAGTGCCTGGAATAAACGGGGAAATTTCTCATACACACGCACACACAGGAGGTGGGATTGAAACCATCAACCCCTGAGGTGTCAGGCTTTAGTAGTAGTCACACACAAATACAGCACTACAGTATGTATATTTGCACCAGCACGCCGGACTCCTGAAGTACTGACTAGGGCTTAGGGTGTTCCCATGCTACATGGTTTCCTTGCCTCTGTTCTCATTTCCCTCATGTGCTTTACCTGTTTCTTTTGTTATTCCTTTTACCTGGGTTGAATGTTCATTGGATTTTGGTCAGTATTATCTGTGTTAAGGTCTTACCAGTCTTGCTTTTATTCCTAGTCGTGTCTGCTCGTGTTTATGGTTCCACCTGTGTCTTGTCCTGATAATCTTTGAGTTCTTTCCCTTGTATTCAGGGCAATGCCCAGTGCTTGTTCCTTTGTTTTGTGTTTAAACCCTGTCTACACTCACACCTGCATCCTCGACATCCTTGCCTCAAGGCCCAGCAAACCAAGAGTCCGGGGTTACAGAAACCTGCAACAGCATTATAATTCAGGGTTGGAATTTCTTCCACATTACTGCACTCTACATAATGGGCCTAAGTATCTGAACACATTTATTCGGCATACCCACAAAAGATTTTAAAATGTTACATAATTGTGTGTTTTTACCAGTGGGCCGCTAAGAGAATTCAGTTAATTCATTTTCCAGCACTAATCAGGTCCCATTGTTACCAGATAAGTCTGTATTTTTCATGTGTTTTATTTTTATACCCTTACGTCTTCTAAGTAAAAGGAGACGCTCTACATTTATCTAGCAGGGAGAACTTCTATTTGCACTTTGTATGTCTGTGTTATTGTTATTGAAGTGTAATAACAAGATTTTGGTTTTTTGTGTGTTTAGTGAAGCCTCCAGCCCCAGAAATCACACAAGTGTACTGCTTTTCCTTCTTCTGTGTCATCCACTGGAAAGTGAAAGAAACACAGCTTCTTCAAGTTAGGTCCACAGCTGGCCACGAAACCAGGATCACCGACTCGATCACGGTAAGCCAAACCCCACTCCGATCTCCATCGCTGTAAGCCAAACCCCGCTCAGATGTCCAACGTTGTTAGCCAAACTCAGCTCTGCTCTCTAATGCTGTTAGCCAAACCCACCGTAAACCAGACCCTTAGTACTGTCCTTATTAAAAGGAATCTTGCTTATCAAACAGTCAGAAATCATGGCAAATCATGATACTGCAAGTGTTAAGCAGGATTTATGAAAAGAGTGCCTTAGAATAGGTGAGTGGTTTACTCAAGAAGACGTATGACTGCTCAGAGTGAACAAAAACAATTCATGATCTATTTTGTCCTGTTACTTACTTTGATTCATTTCTATAAGTGATGCTTTAGATTAGTTTTTGAAATCGGGAGACATATAAAAAACTGAAAGTAAAAGTTAGATGTGTGATATTCTAAGACAAACAAACTCAAAAACAAGATAACACAGGTACTTGTAGTGTCCTGATAAAACACAAACCATAAATAGACATTTCTTTAAATATTTATGCATGTATACTGTACATAACTGCTTATGTACTCTATACAAGTCCTCATTTTTCTAAAGTGTAACCATCTTGAGGGGCAAATGTGTGTGTTTTTTTTATCGTTGCAAATTCTCTGTACTGTCTCTCCCAGGTGAACACGAGTGGAATCCTGAATGTTTCAGATCTGCATCCCTTCATGTTGTACGAATTTCAGACCAGGTGCAAGTTAGACTTAAAGAGAGGAGTTTGGAGTGAATGGAGTAAGGCAGTAGCAGGGAGGACTGGTGAAGCAGGTGATTTCTTTTACTTATAAAAACTTCACACTGATTTAATTGGATTTTTATATTTTAAAATGCTAAATCGAATTTGAATCAAAATATGAGGAAACTATAATTGAGGGTGGAAATGATGACAGTACAGATTTTGTCTCCACGTGGGTCCTGCAGTTATTTTAAGAGTGACCATTTCTGGTCGTTGGGACATTCTAGAATTAAGCGGCAGGCAGAACGTAACCTGCGATAAATGTACAGTCGGCGGTGGCAGAAAAGAGAGCATCGCTGTGCTGGGAAGTACAGGGCCGAGGAAAAGTACGCAGCATCTGTGAGATTCACAGCTTGCCCTCGGACGCTAGTGCAAGAGACTGAGCGGCCCTTTGAAGTGCACCCTCAGAGCTCAACATGAGCACAGATGGCTGCTATTTGTGAAGTTCATGAAGAGCCTGCAATGATATTTTTCATTTTAAGATGTTTACTTTCTCTTTATTGCTTGAGTTTGGACTGTAGCGTGTCACGGTCCCTGGAAATCACCTTTCCTGTGAGTTCCTGGCCCCTCTTTGATCCACACACTTTTCCTGGAATATTACTCATATCAATTTTTTTTTTTTTTTATAGCTAATATCGTTACATCGGTTCTGGTGTTGGCACCATGAAAATTAATGCATGCAATAGCACCCCCAGCAGTGTTTACCTCTCCGGGCCACGATAACCTGTAGTGTTGTTCTCCTGCTTTGTGGTGAAGTGCCCAGCCAGGCAGTATCGAAGCAGCAGAATGTGATCTACGGCACTACTGTGGAGGATTTCAGGCTCCCGTGTCTCTTTCAGTTCCCTCCAAAGAACTGGATGTTTGGTACACCGAGGAACCGCCACATTCCCAAGAGAAGTTCTACAAGATACTTTGGAAGGCAAGAATGTCCAGTTTAAAAATGGATCTTGTGAATGTGATGTTAGTACTGGGCAACAGATTTGCTTTTTTTCCCCCTTTCATTACTTCTTTTTTGCCCAGAGTTAGCTTTTCACGTGTGAATACCACCTTCTTCAAGGTGTGATTGCACATCTAAGATCAGTCTTAGAATGAAACTCTGTGTGATGACAAGACAGTTTCAGTTTACAATAAAGCATACATCTGCTGAGAAGGTTGTTGCTCCTCCCCCAACTGTCTGTGAGCTGGATAGATCCACAAATTATTTTTGTTCCAGTACACAAATGAAGATTCTGTTTTTTCAGATAACAAAACCTGGGCAGGTTGGATATTGTGTGAAGCTGGAACACACTTACAAGACACTGTTTCCTATCACTCAGGAACTGAGCTTCTATGAAGCCAGGGGAGCAGTCCGAGAATATAAAGTGACAGTATCGGAACAACTGACCGGCAAATCAACAGAGAGCATCACCAACGGCCTCTCTACTGGACCAATCAGATGCTCTCATTGTAACATCACTGTGTCTGCCTACAACTCCAAAGGTCACTCACCAGCAGCTCGCATAGTCCTTCCATTAGTCACAGGTACACACGCATTTTGTCACTTTTTTTTGTTTTAGGAAGTGCTCAGATTGAAAAAATAGAGGCTGTGGTTTAATAGCTCTCTCTTCTTACACTGAAGTACAGAGTGATTTTCTATGGATGTAGCCTAATTAATGACCTTCAGATATGTCGTAACAATAATTCTAATGCACAGGTAAAATACTTAAATATTAATTGCAGTTCATACTTTTATCACAAAATTCAAGCAGTTAATTTCATAAGACAGTTGAATAAATTAGACACTTGTAAATTTTTTTTTCCATACAGAATGATACTGTTGTATTTATATTCATTGGTACTTAGCATTTTTTCCTCTACTTTGAAATTGATTGCTTTCAGTCATTGATTCGGGGGGAAGAAGCTCCAAATAAAGTAAAAAAAAAAAAAATAAAATTCTGGAATAATGGCAAATTTTTCCATTAAAAAAAACAAGTCAGAATTCAAGACATGCTATTGTGATTTGATACGTAATTCTGATATGCATTTTTTTTTTTGTTGAATCTGCTTAATAAGATTGTCTTGCCCTTAGCTGGACCCTCCCCTCAGCACGTAGTCTGCCAGTTGAAGCAGCAGCTAGGCCTGGTCATCTCCTGGAAGAAACCCAACACTACGAGATCCCTGCTCGGGTACCTGGTGGAATGGTTCCCAGTGGGCACAGAGAGGCAGGACCTCAGCTGGAGGAGGATGGCTTCCGGGAATCTCCAGACGGTAGTGACAGGTTAGCCACACGGATGTAGCGGGAGGGTGGAGCTCAGGGGCAGAAGAACGATCAACTTACTAAAGATGCGTTTTATGTCCGCATAGACGTTCCATCTCACAGGTGCTACACTGGTGCCGTCTACGCTTTATACGCGCACGGTGTGGGAAAGGAGAACTTCCAGAACGTCTGCTCCTGGTCATCTGGTAAGTTTGCCAAGAGACGGAGTTCCCTGCGTGAAAATTATGAAAAACTATACTGACTGCCCGCACTTCACAGCTCCAGTCCAGGGACCTGACCCCAGGCTGAAAATCTGGGATAACGCTACCGTGACGGCACACTGGGGGGATGTCCGAAGGGAGGATGGGGACACCTGCATCACTGCGTACAAAATCTACTACAAGAACCAGGGAAGTCACGCATCTGAGAAGCAGTTTGGTAAGGAAATAGCATGTCCTCACCTTTAGTCAGAGGGGTGCTGATTCTAGACATGGGAAGGCAAATTCTCATATCTCTAGCAAAAATTCACCTGTGTGAAAGGCAGAACAATTCTGGGTAAGACCACTAAGACACTAATAAGTAATAAAGATCAGGGAATGGGTTTCTATTGAAACAATGATTTCTAGTGATGACACAAATAAGGCTTCAAAATCTGTGGTGGGTGGGAACATTCTGAACTACCAATCAATTCTGGCAATACTCCCACCCACCAACGGATTTTGAAGCCTCATTGGTCCAGTCACTAATGATCTTTCCTACAGGTCCAGTACCTTCATCAGTTATGGAGTACACCACAGATGTGTTGTTGCCAGGGCAGTATGAAATTTGGATGACAGCCTGGGTTAACACAGCAGAGGGGCCTGCCGGACCTACCAATCGCTTTGTGATCAATCCTCAGAGTGAGTGACCGCCGTGAGGCAGAGTGGCACACACTGTTTTACACAAAGCCCAGCCACACAACTGCCCTCTGCAGACAGGCCCACTTTGTTCACACTCATATGTGCTGGGTACGACAGTCCTGCAGATGTCCACGTTTCTCTTTCAGTAAAGGAAGAGAATCTGGACACGGTTTTGACTGTAGTAGCAGGACTGTTTGTTGGCATCATTGTCCTGCTGCTGTGTCTCTGGCAGATCCCTGGAGTGAGACAAAGGTAGGCACTCACCCGGCTTGTTTGGCATCCCCTGTAACGTTTGCGTGCAAGATACTTAAGTCATTATAAAAGCGTCCGAGCCAAGCCCAGCAAACGCGAAGTACCATGAATGGCTGCACAATTTTAGCGCACATGCTAAAGGCCACACATTTGTGACCAAGCAATATGGATACGACTGTCTAACTCCACCGAGTTGCACAACACATGCATGCGTGTTTGTGTAATAAAATGAGTTGGAAGTGTTTTCGTCGTCGTGTATGGACAAATTTTGGCTTGCATGTGGTCACCTCTGCATTAGGTCATGGCTTGTACCACCAGAG
This sequence comes from Gymnarchus niloticus, assembly GCA_009936485.2. Lineage (NCBI taxonomy): Eukaryota > Metazoa > Chordata > Actinopteri > Osteoglossiformes > Gymnarchidae > Gymnarchus > Gymnarchus niloticus. The sequence continues at coordinate 6,945,289 of JAACJT020000036.1, forward strand.
TACGAAGCGTGAAACTAGCCTTAACACAAAAAGCAAGCAATTCTGCCCCTTAGTGGCAGAAATGAGTAACAATGAACAGTCAACATGACCTGTAACCTTTCATTATTCCCAAGGCTCACAGTGTGCTTTCGGACGATACACAGCGCTACTCCAGATCCTGCCAACAGCAAATGGGCAAAGGAATGTGTAGTCAAGGTACATGGACTACTGTTAGGTCATGGGAGAACTGCGGTCTCAAAAAGCCAAGGGAGGGGGCTTTTTGTCACAACTAGTTTAACGCACTGTTCAATGGCAGCTTAACTCCATAGCATTGCATTAAACTAATTATTGAAAGCACTCACTAATTCTACCCACCTTCAGTGATTTAGAAGCCTCACTTCTCATATCAGAATTATAAATCTAATTGCTTGCATATTCTTACATACCAACTTCCTCAGTGTTCTGACAGGAAGTGGTGTTGCTTGTCTAGCTAGACTAATTTTTTCCCATAGATCAATAATACATTATTACGTTAGAACAGTGGACATACCTAGACAATTCTTGCCTGGTCTTTCTTGGAAACTCGCTATAATCTGTAGCTCCCTAATCTAGATGTGACCTTGTTCCCAGGGTCAGCTCTTACCGGACTACAAGTTTATGGTTTGTGCTGTGCCTGACACTGAAGAGCCCTCCACAGTTGAGATCCAGGAGGATCCTGAAGCCCCAGTGACCAATGGAAGTCCAGGAGCAAACAGCACCAACAACCAAAGCCTGTCAGAAGCGCAGTACTTGAACCAGGATTGGCTAACGCAACCCGATGTCGACAGCTCTGCTCCAATCTGCCTTGACCCGGATCCCTATACCCACCCAAATGTCGATTACATCTCCTCTAATGGCCTACAGAACGCAGACAGTGAAGAGGAGGCAGAGGAAGACTTCCTGAATGACTTTTTCCCCTGTCCTCAAAACCCTTTCATGGAACCTTTGGTCATCTGTGGTGGACAGCTGACTCTGGACGACCTGAAGATAAACGGTAAAGTTTTCACAGACTTAATGCAAATGTAAACATGTAGTTAGCAGGTTTCAATAATTAGTTTCCACTCCTAAAGGTATCAACTTCAATTCATGTTACTCATCCCAAGAAAATGTCAATATTGATATTGTACTCACAAGGGAAAGACATGAGCTTTTTTCAGTAACTTCTTACCGAGTTAGTTTTCTGGAGCCAAGGACCATTAGTTCATGACACAGCATTCATACATGCATTTTCAATTCACTACAGTCTAAGACCTGCATAGTCACAGTATCAAGTTTTTTAAAAAAAAAAAAAAAAAACCACTTAAGTCACTGCAGCACTAGAAATATGGGGAGTGGGTTAGTATCATAAAGGGAATTCCTAGGTTATTTTCTACATGCAAATAAATTTGCCAATTAGCATAAAAATAGGCAAAATAACTTACCCAGAGAACTTGATAAAACACCAGTCTGGTACTAAAATAGCTTACAGCACCTAAAAACTACTGCACACAAACCATGTCAGACTTTTTTTTAATACAACTTGTTCAAATTTGATGAGTCTTCAAAAATACGACAAATATCCTCCATGAAGTGCTCAAAGTAAGCTCAATGGAAACTGGCATCCTGTTAGCATGTGCAGCTCCTCTTATCCCAGATAATCTACAGAAGATGACAGTTCATCAGATTATGGAAACTGGAGCAAATGAGGAATCTGACTGAGGCTTTCGGCTGATTAAGGATCTAAACCAAGGTAGTAGCAACCAGGGCCACTTCTATAAGCAGCACTTTGAGAACATGGGTTTTAAAGTATGCGTCACCCGGAATTAGCACTACAATCATGTAAGTTTGTATTATGAAAAGTGTGAAACGACATTGCCCATGTCACCGTAGTTATAAGCAAGCTTTGGCTGCATGCTTGGCAACTGCTATTTAGAATGAAACCTTCCATTTTAAATCACTTCATGTTCATGTAAATGTATATATAAAAGATTCACAAAATACATTGAGATCTAATCTATGCGAGTTACTGTGCAAGTGTCCCATGCAATGATATTATAGCCCAGTTCTCACAAAACAAAAACATCCATGGGAAATTTCAGCCAACAAGATTCAAATACTTTCAAAAGAAACCCAAGACAAACCTCCTAAGCTTCTGGAAACACACTACCACAAGGTATCAATGCAAGATAAACTTGACTGGTTTTGACACTTTTTAAAGCAATATCACAAGACCCGAGTCTTCAAATTTGAAGAACTCAAAAGGAGAAATATGAAGGATACTGACAACAATCAGGTAAAAACCTGAATGAACTAAAACGGGAGATCCCAGGCCTGCGCCTGATAAATCTCAAACACCAAAAATGACACCATTCAGTATGTAATTAAAGCGATTAGGATGGCAAGGCTACCGCCCAAACTGAGATTGGAGGTCAAACACAAATCAACACAGGCACAGGTGTGGGATGGGATACTTCACAGTGTAAAACTTACAAGCAGAGTTTCACAGTCACAAGGCCAGCAAAGATTGACTTCAGGGTCCCAGTTTACCTTAGGAGGTGCAAGCAGGCAAGTTGGACTTACCCACATTAGGATTCACATAAAACACCAGTCACTCCACACAAACACTGCATTGAGTAACTCACCTTGAACACTTCTAAGCAATTTATTAGAACAAGGGTGTTTGGTTTTTTTGTATTTTTTTCTTTTTTTTTCCTTTTTTTTTTTTTTTACAGAAAGGGGGTTTTAAAGTCAAGATGCCCAACATGGCTGGACCCGACAGTTCTACAGAAATCTGTCACATCCACCTGTGTCCATACATTGTCCACAGCTCTGTCCAACACAAAAATACAAAACATGGTTCTGCTCATGGTAGTGTTCAGACGAAGCCTGTCCCCCCCTTCCCCCGGTAAAATTCCTCACTACAATCCAATTGCGACAATTCTTAAATACACAGGAGGTCAAATAGCAGGGCTAGCATTCATACAATTCAAAGCACTCCATTGTTCCACGCTGAACAACAATTTTTTTCAGCAAATTATGCAGTAGTAGTGCTGCTGTGCGATGGAATAAAAGCAACCCCAGGAGATAGTAGCGAGAGAAACCAAGAGCCACAAAGTCACTTTGATTCCGTGAATTAACCTGCAACTCTAACTTAAAAACGCTGAGGTCGTGTCAGGTTAGTAGAGATGACACAGCTGGTAGGAGGACAAAGTAGAAAGAGAAAGGGGTGATTTCTACGGTGCTCGTACTGCTCCTGCTGCCATAGCTCTGTTTTTTTTTTTTTATTTAAATTATAGAAAAGACTCAGAAGAAGAATGTACGATACACACCTCACACCTGATGACAGCAGCCTGGCATCCACACATACACAAATGTCAATGGTCCACCAGAAGAAATTGTAATAAAACTGAGGCACATAGAGCACAAACAGAAGTTCAAAAAATATCTTCATAACTGGAGCATACTTTCAGCCTTTTCCTTACCCATCTAAAAAAAAAAAAAAAAAAGAAAAAAGAAAATTCCATTCTGAATGCTGCCGCAACTTCCATCTGTGCTTTCGGTACACCCAGTGGACCTATATCCTAATCTTTTGACATTTCATTCAGAGTGGAAAATTATGAAAAGGGGACAGTAGAGAGCTTGGGCAGAAAGCAAGCCATGGTACACCATGAACTCAGTCTTCACACCTATATTTGGAAATGCATTGAAGCAGCAATACAAAAAGTTAATGAAGAATGCATAATCTGAGGAAAAAAAAAATACTGTATGAAAACATCCCTGCTACCTTGTTTCTAAATACAAAACCTCTACTGATAATTTGCTTCAGTGTAGCAACAGGAGTCCTTTTTCCATATTTTTTCGTCTTTTAAAACCATTAAAATTTCAGTCCGAGTGTGAATGGTATGGATGACAGTCTTATTATAGTTGAAGGTTCCACAAGCATGCGAGCCTCGTAGAAGAGGAGGAGGAGTAGGAGGAGGAGTAGGAGGAGGAGGCCTTGAAGGGCATGAGGTTCAGCCCAACGGCGACCCGGCTCAGGCCAGGGCGGGGAAAGCCTCTGGGTCGTCCACGTTGGGCACAGATGCTCCGCTGGGCTGCAGATACATTAGAGGAGACTCAACTGAGCACTGGGAGAGTCCAATGAAAGCGAAGGCTGCCGACACATCCAGATCACTCACCTTGTCAGGCCGAGGGCCACGCACTGGCCTGTTGCCGCCGCGACCCCCCCTCCCACCACGGGGGCCCCCACGGCCACGTCCGGGGCGGCCCAGGTCTCCAAAGTTGATCTCCAGCTGGGATGTGATGTCGTTGGCTGGCTTCCGAAAGTGATGCTCACCAGAAGCCTCTTCCGCATTGGCCTTGCGGAGAACGTGAAAAGAAATGTCAGCAACAACGCAAGCCATGTCAAGACGGGCCCAATCTGGGACACCGTAACCCCTCCACCAAGAGCATGGAGCCTGTGAACGGCCCACGACCTACAAACACCATCCCCGCTGGTGCATCCCAAATCAGAACCTATGTGGTCAGCAGCCTACAAACATGCTGGTACTTCATCTTAATCCTAAGAAAAGTAGCACGTGTAAATGGCTCAACATTATCAGCAGTCTGAAGACAAATCCCATCAGCCCTCAGGCAGAAGAAACACGGGGCAGCACCCCTGAAGGGAGCTCTTTGTCAGTGAAGACGACAACCGGCTTTGGATTCACATACTCTACGTGCACCAGCAAAAACGAGAAGAATTACAACAGGTGTGAGAATCACCAAGTACATATACAGGCAAACAGAACCTAAAGTATGAGCATATCATGTACCAATTAGTGGGAAATGATTATAGATATTTAATACATCCTCAACACGTACAAATCGTAACCAATACAAGGCAGGATACAAAACCACAAAGACAAATCCAAAAGATGACTGACTGAGCAGACCTTACATTTTGGGCTCAAAATGCTACGCTCTCACCGCTTGTACTGCAATCGACATGACTGGTAGAGTCAGATGAGGGTGAAGCAATGGCAGGAGACCATGCAGCAGATGGTGAATGGTAAAACTGTTACAAACAACTGCAGATCACGAACCCAAGAGATTTTGGTGTAGGCGACAGTTTCCTTTTCTCTCATACTGAAGCATGCTGGATTATGACCGTTTAAAATTTTAGGGTGTCACTGATATTAATTCCACGGGGAAATCATGTTGACCTTACGAGCAGAAACCTTTAATAGAACAAGTAAAGAGCACCACCAGGCTTTGCAGAGCATCCTCAGTACCCTCAGGCAGTAGGCCTTGACTGGCCCAAGGCATCACACACTACATATGGGATCCCACATATTGACCTCCCTTGTCAGGGCAAACAAAGTACAAATATGTAGATAGAGCTTTGCTGAGTACTAAGCTCTGTAACGCTGCAGCCAATAAATAATAATAAAAAAAAAAAAACATCACCAATTGGGAGTCCATCGGATTTTGACCGTCAGAGAATCACAGCAAAGCCAAGCGGACAATGAGCACCTTGTTGTAGAAAGCAGAGGACACAGCTTGTCAATGAAGCGAGACGACAAACTACCATCAGGCATCTGACTAAAACACAGCCACAATGAATCATCACGTCAAGTAAGCAGAAGACCAAATGGAGGGTCAGGAGGGATGCAAGCGAACCGGCCTTTCTGCACATGATATCTTGCACTCTGGACCATTTTACAGAGTTGAACACTTCACTACCAGTCTGAGAAGTATGGGAACTCAAAGGTGAGTCACCCAGGGTAGGAGCCAAAATGAAGTGGCCGCCTGGCCCAGTGCCACAACTTACGTCTTCGCTCTTGGACTTGTGCAGCACGTAGCCCTTCTTCCACTGGCTGTCGGTGCCCTCGTTGGGCTTGCGGATGTTGAACTCCACTTTAGCCCGCTCCTTGTCCTGCATGGCCTTCCACTCGTCCAAGGTCATCTCCTTCGGTCCCTCTTCCTTCGGCCCCTCTTCAGCCTCATTCTCCCTACGGCACATGGGAGCCGGTAAGGGGGGAAGGACGCGCCTCGGGCACATCATCCCCTACTGGGCGATTAAGACGACACAGCGCATCACAGCAGTTTGTGATACTCTAAGCCAGGGGTGTCCAATCTTATCCGCAAAGGGCTGGTGTGGATGCAGGTTTTCACTCCAACCAAGCAGAAGCCACATCTGAGTTGTAATGATACTGAAAGTTCACATTTACAAATGAATTCATCTGTGACGGCCAATGGTACAATCGAGGGACCAAAAAGGTTAAACTGAGGCCTTTCACCAGGTACCTTCCTCGTAGCTAACTCACTGCTAACATACCTGAAACCACTTTCTCAGCAGAGCAACTAAAAACCCGGTAACTGATGACAGGAGCTCTTGGCAAATTCCTCAGCTGAGTGACTAAGAGGCAAAGTGTGATACAAAAGCAAATGCTCCCTGACGTCCGGGAGGGGAGGTGTGAAAACCACACAGCGGATGGTGCCCAGACACCCACTTGTTCTCAGAGTCCACGGGGGGATGCTCCTCCCCTTCGGGGGTTTCCTCAGTAGCGTTGGACTGATCAAGTTGGCTGGAGAGAACAAAAAGAAAATCAGTGCAAAGGACGGTTGACTGATGATCCCAGCAGAGGACAAGTTAGAGAAAACGTGGACTGACTGAGCAGGGGTGATAAGGATGCTAGGAAGAGAGCACACACTCACACAGGAGGGTAGAATGGGCTTGTTTGTATTAGCACCCTAGGGATACGAGCAAACCTGCAAAAGGTACAAGAGCTGGGCTGCCGCTCCCAGTCTCTCCTTTCCCTCAGAAAAGCACCTGCCTCGCTTTACACAAGAGGGTAGAGGAACTACATACCAGACCACACCCCACTCCCAAGGCAGCCATGCCCTGTACTTAAACAGGACTGTGAAGGCTAGTGTTTTTGTTTCGTGATATACTCTAATGCAAAATATACCCAATACAGTTTACAAACACTGACAGTTACAGTCCAATGCATCCTTATAATCTAACATCATTTTAATAGACCTCAAAGTCTTGTAAATTTTGACTCTAAAGTAAAGATTACAAAAAGATCAGGAATAAAGCTTCAGCAGGACAAAAACATTCTGATTCAGAACATTTATTGGCAAGTTTACAAAAGGTAACCTGTGCCAGGCTGCAGAGTCACGCCCATCATTACATAGATGACAGCGAGATTCTTCCCCACCCAATCAACTCCCCCACCTTCCTTGCCTCCTTCCCCTCAGCCAATCAGCTGCTGTAAAGAGGTGGGATGAAGTGCTGGTGGGTGGGGTCACAACACCAGCGCCGCTTACATACGGTGACTCAGAGATACCTGAGAGGCAAGAGCTTTGTGTTGCTCCGCCCCCAGCAACGGGCAAAACCTGCATAGCCACACTCACCTCAGTTCATCCTTAACGGTGCCCCAGTTATGCGAGCCGCTGCCGCCACGCTTCTCCTCGGCTTTCAGGCTGCTGAATCAGAGACGAAACGGCACTTAGCCTCTGAGGTGGGGTGTTGGTGAGGCGCTGGAGGCACGTCTACGAATGACTTACGATTTGTCGCTTCCGCTGTGACGGTCGAACTCGCGTTTTCCTCGGGAGTCGAAGCCGTCGCTCCTGGCCACGCCGCTGCGCCCTCGCCCTCCACGGCCGCCGCCACGTCCACCACCACGTCCCCGTGGAGGCCGGTCCCCGGCAAACCTGCTGCCCAGCAGAGTCAGTGGTCAGAGATGCAAAAACTTCTAACATTAGGTATTGTTGACAATTTTTTACAACATGATTTTTCTTTAAGCAAATACGTGATACTTTCTTGTCTACAAGTACAAGCACCAGTTCAAGCTACACGGGAACGCTATAGTCTTCCCATAGACCATCATGCTCTCCATGAGAGAGAGAGGCAGATGAGAATGAAGCTTAGGGTCACAGTGCAAGTCAGACATTTATCCAACACCCCTGAGGCAATTTCTAGGGTTAAGGACCTTGGTCGCATGCCCAACAGTGACAGAATTATTCCGCAAGCCATGGGATTCAAACCTGTTACCCAAAAGGTTTGAATGGTGATCCACTCCTTACCCAAGAGTCAAACACCACATCACTACTAGCAGAAAGATCAGCTTTCAACAAAACTATCCCCAACCATCACAGCCCATGTCAGCATTGCCATATTTACGCACTTCTCGGCAGAAAACTCGCCAGTTTCCTGCTTCTCCTCTGCAGGCTTGTCAAAGCGACGTTCACGGGTAGGCCTCCTGTCCGGCCTCCGGTCCCCGGGACGACCCTCCCCTGGGGCTCCCTGCGGCTGGGAGGCCTGAGGACCAGGGTGGCCAGACTGCTGCTCAGGCCTCCGGCCCACCCTCCTGATACCTGAAACAACCAATTGAATACAGCTGTCAGGACAATCATAACCAATCACAGAAGGGCTTTGTGTCAACTTCAATAAATCATAGAAAATGCTTTACAATTAATGTACAGTTCACATAAGCAAAACAGCCTGGCCTAAAATAAGAAATACATCTTTGCACAAGGAAAAAATGTAGCCTAATAAAACCTAGACTTTGTAGCATCCATAAACGAACCCAAAGGTTCAAAATACCACAAAGCAAGTTTTCAAATATTCTGACCAACTGCACACTTGGGTACTATAATCCAAATATTGGCAACTAACATATTTGTACAGATTTCAATTAAAAGAATCTGTAGCAAACCTATCCGAGAAAGAAGGGTATAAGGAGACTTCCCAGCCAGGCCCAAGGATACCATACACCAATTTTCTCTGATACAAGTTAAAGCATAACAAACCTACTTAAGGCAGGCAAGCTAATAAATAGGCTGCATTTCCTGGGTGGCAGAGGTAGCTGATTAGTGAAAATCATATGGGGCTTAAAATACAGTATTTATCCACTGCCACACCTATAAAACTCAGAAGCAGCTGGAACTCCGCAGCTGTTGTACCATATATCCCGGGGTCGTCGGCACGTTTGGTCACACCTGTTACAGCTTTTCATTTGCTCTCTAAATTTGGGGTTTAGGCGTATCGAGCCACCCAGTTCAAATAAGCAGGCCAAAATAAGCCCGTCTCACTTCGCCTCAACCCAGCGTTGACGGCTGACTGTCGTACCGCCGAGAGGGCACGAACTGTAAGCTGGGGGGGGGATAAAAAGTTTACTCTAAACTGGGGGGGAATAAAAAGTTTACTCTGTAAGGGCGCTGATGCGCGCACGTGACGCTTGCTCAAGTCGACCTCGACCCGGCGCCGCACGCGTCGCCGTGGCAATAATTAGGCACGCGACTGTAGGCTCGCGCTGTATTTATTTTCCCCGGCGCTCGCGGTGATTACGCGTCTGGGGCTGAATCCTCAACGGACGAGCATGCTTCGACCATACAGACAACACGACAAACTGGCCAGAAGGGTCGAGGCCGTTATAAACGGACGACAAAACGTCAAAGGTAACTGGCAGGCTGACAGCCTAACTACGTCACGTCAAGCTGTCTTCATGCCTGCTTGTTAGTTGTAGATACGCTTCGACTGCGAGACTCTGAAGGTATGTGATATTTTGATATCGCTTCCAAACCCACAACACTTAACACAACAAGTACATTCCCACCTTTCGATTCTGCACTGGCACGGTCTATGAACGGCCATGTTTTGGACGCACACGAGACAGGTTTAATGCAGCTTAACCTAAACGATAGAGCTTCAGCTATGGCGAAAAGAGTTTAATTACCGTAAAACAGTACAACCCGCGCTTCAATAGTGGAAGGTATAACAAACCTGCAGCTGCTTCAAGCCTGAACGTGCTCATTTGTTACTGTTCAGCAACTACTCAGCAAAATAAAAAAAATTGCATCTTCGGTACTCAATCTAGCCACGTTTCATGCAATGCAACTGAGCAACTATCCATTCCTAATGCTTCATGTCGCCGTCCAACTACAGCAGGATAGGAACCATGTTGACCTCATGGGAGCATACGCAGTAAACTAGCTTGCAAGCCAGCCACCGCAACTCCTGCAGCACGCCGACATATCGACGAACTCCCTACCCTCTTTCTTGAGCGACACCGGAGGCTGGGCTTCTTCCTTTTTATCGAGAAGGGGGTTTTTCCGATCCTTCTGAGACTCTTTTTTCGGCTGCTTGGCGGCCTGAGCTGCTGTCTTGGTGTTCCCGGCTGCGGCCGCGTCCTTCTTCTTGTTCTCTGCAGCCTTCAACACCTCAAAGGGATCGGACTCATCGTCAAATAGCTGGTCGAACCGATTGGTCACGACGCAGCCGAAGCCTTCTTGCAGGTGTCCGGGCATGATGGCGCCCCTTCAGCAGGATTCTCCTCCGATTCTGCGGGGCTGAGAGCGAACAACTCGCTAGGTAATACCTCAAGATGGCCGGGAAAGAGAGCTGCTTCTCTTCCGGCGCGATCGACATCCGGGACTTTTACGCTGACGGAATTTTTTTTTTTTTTTTTTTAAAGGGACAGGCGCTGCAAACTTACCATCTCTATATAAACCTCAACACGTGACTTGGAGTGACCCTTGACACATGACTTGCAGTTCCCAGGACACCGGGAAATGGAGTTTTTGGTGCCAACTTCACGTCTATTTTTGTCGGCGACCGTTACTCGGCCGCGGCCACGTTTGCTGTATGTAAAGATGAGCGCAGAGACAGCTTTTTATACACCTGACTGTTGCCTTTGTGTATAAACGGCTATAAGCTAAAGATTTTGTACACTTTGAAACATGTAGATCTAATATCAAAGTAAGTATAAATTTGTTGATTTCACCTTTGCTCCTAGTTAATTCCATTGGATACTGATTTGAATTCTACCGCCTAGAATTAGAATTAAAATATGTCGAAAAACCTTTTTAATATCTATATATGACCTTACGACGGTTATGTACGTTTTAACTGGCCTGAAATGCTAGTTGTGCTTTCTGATGTTTTTTTTTTTTTTTTTTCTTGACTATAAATGTGTATAACATTTACCACGTGCAACAAGAAATCCAGGCTGTCACGCTGTTTAAAGCACCCTTTGCAATGTTCACATGACGTTATACCCACATTCAAAGCAGAACATTATGGGCGAGCTCCTTACACAGACATCCTGTGAGAGATGTTTGGATGCAAAGGCTGTCAGGGCTCAAATCTTCAGTGCGACACATAAATGTTGCAAGAAAAATTGTCTGTTAACTAAAGGATGATAAACTAAATTTGGATATAAGCACATTTGTAGACAGTTATACTCCCGGACTGAAATTTTTTTTTAAATCACGCCTTAATTTCATCATGAAATGCAGTGTCCTCTGCGCTGAATTGTTTTGACCACAACTTTGTGTTTAGCGTTAATTAATATTAACCTTTGCGCCAGAGATGGAAAACACTTGCTGCCCATTCTGAAAGCCTTCAACACATTCACCTGCATAAGGTTGGACTGACCATCTGAACTACCTAAAGGGATGTTTTTTCTTTTCAATTGATACCGCTATCCTAATTATTTATTAGGCCCTGGTCGGCTTTCACTACACACCTTTGACAGAGAAAATACTTAATTGTTCTGGGAGTAGCCTGAGAACGTTAAATCTATACATGTCAATGTTGAAGTCATATGACTAATGTCACTCACCAAATAACTCTGGAGATCCTATGGGTAAAACAGTCATTTTGGACCACACAAAACCTTTACATTTATACAGTACTAAATGTGACATCACAGTAAACGTCATTTTGGACCACACAAAACCTTTATTTATACAATACTAAATGTGACATCACAGTAAAAGTCATTCTGGAACACACAAAACCTTTACATTTATACAGTACTAAAGAATGTGACAGTCTTCGTTGCTGTGGTAAAATATCACTGACAGTCATTAAAAATTGCATTTAAAATTATGGGGATAAACACAATATTGAAGCAAAGGTATGTTTTACATGAAATATCTAGTAACTTAGATTTTGACAGATTTTGAATGACTAAATATTGTCCATTCACCATCCCAGGAAGATCATAATGTTTTGCATGGTCTCAGATGAATTTTATTATTTTTAATCAAATTAACTATATATGATTAATTACTATTACTCCATGAATTAAGGCGAGCATGTAGCAGATGAACTTCAGCAAATTCGACTATGAACGTTTTTAGGAATTCCTTTATATTTCATGCTCATAACAGATGTACTGTAGTTATGACCTAGTTAACAGCGTGGCTGCACCTGTTAGTGGCAGGTGAGTACTTGATAATGAGTAATGAGTACTTTTGGTGGTCTTGTCTGACATGTGCATGTAGTGAATTTACCTTCTGAGGTAACAGGTATAAGCCTCATTAATCAGAAACCTGTAAGTGTATAATCTGCTGTGATAACAGCTTTATGAATATTGGGATCCCCTTCTCAAATACAGGTCCATGGTAATGCACGTTCTGCCAGTGAGTTTCCCCCACGTAATCCGAAAATAGGCTAACTGGCACCTCCAAATGTCCTATAGCACATTATAGTGTGTGTAGAGTGTGCATGTGTTGGTGTTCTGCTACAGACTGGCCTCCTGTCCACGGTATACCCCAGCTTCGTGAACTATGCTGCCTGGGATATGCTCCAGGCTCCCCGTTACCATGACTAAGGTCAAAGGTTAGAAACTGGATGGATGATCCACAGCACACGAGAGAAGACACCATGAATTCTTGAAGTAGGCGGTGCGATTCAGATGGTGTCGTCAATTAGAAGTCTCTTCCTCTCCAACTGTGATTTTCTTCCGTATTTCTGTTTCAAGTTGCAGTAACTTGTCATAGAAAGCCTCTGACAAGTCTTCATCGATATCCATCTGAAAAGGCATCGGCGAAACAGGAAATTAGAAGCTAGAGGCATACTGACATAATTGGTAGACTTTTGGCAATGTTTTCTAACCTACATATAGTTAAAATTTTGGAGCTAAATGTAATTCAAATGAATCAATTTCACCAGCAAAACATAGAATTCTTACAAAATTGTTAACCAAAGTTGGATTTCAGTCAAGCACAAGACAAGGTAAATAAGTAATACACTAGCTGCAGCAATCAAATTACATGTTTGTCTCAAGTAGCAGAAGTATTTAATTATTTACACATTCCAAGTCAAATTCACTCCAGTAAATGGAAATACTGAACACACATTTTATCTGAAACAAACACAACTACAATATCAAAATCCATACCTTCATTTTTACATTAAAAAAAAAGAAAGGAAAAGTCAACCACACACTGACTGCAGGAGTTTTTCAACAAGCAAGAAGTGAGTCAGGACTTAGCAGAAGGTTCCTGGGTAATCTGATTTCGGTCAGTGTTTCACTTCATCAGGGTTCAAGCATGTTCTGCGCGGAACCCTATTATTTTGGGAGTTCTTCTTATTATTATTCTTCCCTGAAATGCAACGCCCAGCCCAGCCCATATGTCTCAGCAACACCCAATTTGGCCACAAGTTACATATACCCACCCACTACTCAACCACATAAAATGGGCCCGCTGCCCCCAAAGGGGGCTCCACAGCCCCTGTTTTAGTATCTCCATAACAATGATACTGCGACATCACTGGTTCAGAACTCAGTAGAATCTATCAAATGCTTAAAATCTCTGTTAATGGTAATATGCATAATTGCACGGCCATGCCCCAAGAGCCTAATGCCCTCAATTGTCTATGGATGCTTCACAAGCTTATGGCAGCACTATTGCAGGCCATGTAGGCAGTGCTGGCATTGGCAGTTGCTCGACGATCAAAGCTGTTTTTGATTTTTGCTTTAGTTAATGGTGCATGGGGTCCCTGTTGTTATGTGTGTTTGAACCGGCTCATAACTGCTTGCGGTTATTTGTCTTTGTGCTTGAGTAGAGGAGGGGACCACTCAGAACGGCCAGCTTCTTCGCCACTCACCGTGCGTGGTTCTGTATAGTTTCCTCCCAGTCCTGATGTTAAGCTGTGGTATTTGGCCAGCGGATCCAGTGATTCTGGCTTCTGTAGATACAGCCAGCACTGGAGGGGGAAAATGCATTTAAAACATGTCAATAACAATGCCAAGGAGTAAAAAGTTGTGCTTCCTTATCCCCCCCTAAGAAATTACATGCTTTTGCCTGATTTCATTGAGCTGTTGGGTAATGATGATGTCACAACTATGCTGCAAGCATCATCTCCTATAGGAAGAGTATTACATGTAAGATTGTATGAACATTTATTCAAATTGTTTTACATAAAATACAAAAATTTTAATTCAACTGAATTGGGCAAAATCATTTATCCAGTTCATTAGTTATTCAAATTAATTTAGCCGGTAATCTACATAAGTCCGTCCTGTATAACTGATTGATAATTGATTCTAATGCTTCTCAAAAAGAAAACAAAAATCAAACAAAAATTAGCATCATCCAGAGGGGGCTTCTGGATTATCCAGCAACAGTCATGCATAATTAAACTCAGAGTTCAGCTGAATGCAAAAACTAATGTACACATTCTCACAGGACCGAGACAAAGTAGAACCATTCAATTACATTATCATCAAATTTTTATAATTTTGATGCAAACAATCGGAAGGGGCTAACAGTCTTAATATTCTACATTTTTCATCATTCTTCTGCCTTACAAACCCTGTTACATTGTCCATGTTGACAAGACGTCCATGAAGACATGAATACGTACCAGTGCTTCAGCTCCATTGTAAGGTGTCAATGTGAACGTGTTGGTAAAGACTCTGATCTGGAGAGGGGGATGGCAGGAAAAGGAACTCAGATATTTATAGTTGGAAGAGCACTCACCAATGGAACAACCCAGGGGGACCCTCTTCTATGGAGAACCACCTTGCCTGCAGGGTGTTGAGTTTCCTTCCTGGTTGCTACCTACACCTGGAGTGCTACCTGATCACAGATCCTATTCTAATAAGGTTTTTACTAAAGCAGTTGGGGTTGTTTTGGAGGGAAAACCAAAACATACAGCAGCCTTCAGTGAACCACACTGTTATAAACAGACTGAAGGAACTGGACTTACTAGCAACATGATCGGCATGATTAGAGTCCAGAAGAAAGACGGAAGGATGCCATACGTCAGATTGGTCATCACTAATCCTGGGCAAATCACCGACGAGTAAATGCCCTGTTGAAAAGAAATTAACAGACATGTCCACAGATGCGGATAAGTGTACCATCCTCAATGGAGCAAAAGAAAATATTTAATATTTCTTAAATATTTCACGAAAACAAAGTTAATGTTTTCCTCAGTCACTTCAACAAACAGCATTTCCACTGATCTGTTTTTCCACAAAAAGTGCTAAAAACGAAACAATTGGAATTAAACAATAGAATTAAAAATAAAACAAGCAAATCAGGATTTGGAAAAATCTGACAATGGCTTTTTGATTCTAAGTGTAGATAATGTTATCATCGATGAAACAGGGCAGAGAACCACCAAGTGACTTTAACAGCTGTTTGTGTTCCTGGAAAACACATTTGGCATGGCTTCCCTCTGAAGCTTAAGCTCTTGGACAGAGTTCCTGCCAGAGGTATGTGATCATGCACACTCAATACCCTCACCATCCACCCGAGAAGTCCAAGGTGCAAAGACCTCACCTGCTGGTTGTAGTGCCTGTTCAAGGCTACGCTCAGCAGGTCTGAGGCGTACTTGGAGGAGCTGTAGGGTTCTGAGCCATTCTGATGCTGGATGTTGTCCAGGCTGAAGGCAGAGCGCCTGGCATTGCTGGACGAGGTCCATATCAGCTGGGTTGCGTGACCAGGTTGGCACAGGACCGGCTCAAGCTCCCTCACCTGAACCATGTAGCAGACGTCAGTGTTTTCTATGACACCCACAACAGGTAGCTCTGCCACCTCAGAATCACTGAAGTGGTTCTGTTGGAGCTATACAGTAGATGAATCCGTTTTCCTATTTCAGAAACAGGTGACAGCCATGACATTAATAATGCATCATTGGTCACCAGCTCGGAAGTGATCCAAGTAACAACACAGTTTAGACAAAAAAAAAAATACGGTATACGTAAGTGGCTGCTGGAGTTTCCCAAAATAATGGTTCAAATGAGGCTTCAAAACCTTTGGTAGGCGGGAGTATTGTGAGCTACCAATCAGTGCTTGCTATCACCAGTATTGAGTCGTCAGTTCAGGATACTTCCACTCACCACGGGTTTTGATGTCTCATTTGTCTCATCACTATGGGAAGCTCCAGCAGTAGAGAACCATGGAGTACACTGGTTTATACTTCAGCTTTCTAATGGTTTACTGAACTGTAAGCCACCCCTCGCCTCATGTCTCAGGCCTAAACAGACTATACTGCACTTCTAATGGCCCTCAAGAACCAAACCTACAACAGCTGGGCTGCACTGAACAAAGAATAACAATCCCAAGCCTGTTACTGAGAATAATATTGGTGGTTTTTGGTGTAAGGGCCTCTTAAATGCTCATCCCATGGCATCTGCTGCTGGCATGCCCTCAGCTCATCTCATGAATGTTTCACAGAGTTCTTTGGGTTTCTTAATGGCACGAGGGCCGAAGCTTTCCACACAGTGGATCGGGTGGCACTGGACAAAGACCCCCAGAAAGCATCAAGAAGTATCGTTTATACATGGGCTGAGGTAAAAGGTCAAAGGGTGAAATGTCAGCTCCACACAGTAGACACAAAAGTGCACTTGAAATGAAGGTGTTATTGCTTACATCACCATCAGGGGCATCTGTGGCAATTAAAAATTTTGCTAGTAGTCAATTCAGTTCAATTCTATTTAACAAAGAGCATTGTAACAAAAATAATAAAAACTGATCCTTATCCTAATAAGAGACATTGCCACCTATATTCACTGTTTTCCATTAGCAACCACATACTTGCAATGGCAGGTGTGAGACCAACAAAGATCATTAGGATCATCACATGAGGGAGGTTTACAGACAGAAGGCTCACCATCAGGAAGTGACCAAAAAGGTTGGTGGCAAACACTTCCTGCAGGCCATCCTTGGTCATGCGGTCTTGCTGTCTAAGCAGGCCCTCCCCAGTTGCAAACATTTTGATAACGTTCCTGTAATGTAACACAAGGCACAACTTGTTATACCTGTGTCATACATGGTTACCCAAGACTAAATCAGAATAAATGCCATTTCACACACACACACACACACACACACACACACACACACACACACACACACACACAATGTAATGTATTACAAGGTTAACTGTTATATACATTAGACTAAATTAGACATAAGTATACTCTGCTGAAACATTGAAAATGGAATTAGAGATATAGAGCTGTAGGACTAAAATTTTAAAGCATATCAAGTTGATAAAGGGCATACCCAGAGAACAATCCCTTAAAGAAGGCTTTGATGTCCACCTGTGGATTTGGCATAATCCCAGCATTGAGGTAGATGCAGTCTAATCGTTTATACCTGGGGAAGATGAAGGGAGCCTGATTCTGTATAACCTTATTAAAATGCACTGGTGCACGGCGGGGCACACAGAAACAATGCATCTGTTCTGGATGGATGATCCTGTCGCACCTCAGCTTGACCTCCTGAGCCGCTTTGAGGACGGAGTGGACGCTACTGACGTCAAGATGCAGCAGGGTGACGTGGGCATCTCCATGGGAAGCCAACAGGGTGGACCGTGTGGACTCTGCTCTCTGCATGCTCCTGCAGGCTAGGCAGAGCCAGATCTGGCTGTCCAGGGACAGCAGGCGCTGGCACAGAGCAAGGCCGATTCCACTGCACCAGTGGGACAATTAAAATACACGATCACACACATCTGATCCGTGTACATCACCATTACTCTCAGTTACACATTTCAACGTAAAGACGCCTGCAAATGAATCACGATCATATTTCAGGTTCAACAATATATTTGAAACTAATCAATTTCGATCAAACTATGAAGCAACCCTCGAAGCATAAACCCGATAATATCTAAAAATAGATAGAAAGCTGTACTTTGTACACACGTGGTGGAGAATGGTTATATAATTATACTTAACCTAGTACTGAGCATGTCATTAAGAAAGAAATCCGCTTGTCAGGATTTAAACTGGGACAGATACGAAGGATCACTTTTAAAATGTAATATAAACTATTTAGAACCTGCTTATCTTAAAATTGACAAAGACAAGCTGACATGTAAACGTAAACACGAAGGGACTCAGATAATTCAAAATATTTTTAAAATAAATTTGTTCATCTGTTACATTTAATCAACTTTTCTATGTTTTGCTTGCATATACAGTAAAAACAAAGTCAGGTAAATCCCTTTTCCAATATTTTAAATACAGCTACACGAATGTATTGCAGATACTTTAAAATCGATATTTATTTTTCACAGCGAATCACTTTCAAATTCTGAAAAGGTTTCTAGGCTTTATCGGGAAATCTGCTTGCATAAACCAGAGGCAAGTAAATCCCTATTCCAAGAAATTCAATAGTCATCTGTAGAAATTTAATAGCAAAAAAGCGAACAAAAAAAATCACCTGTTTGCACCAGTCACCAACACAACTCTCTTCATATCTGATGTTCTGCAGTCCTAATATAAAGATGCCACCAAAACAACACAGTGATTCTCCCACGCTGTCTTCCGATTACCCGTCAAAAGATGAAGCCAATAATCGAAGCCACGCGGCCCTGAAGACCGTGGTGTGATTGGATGTCACGGCCGGGTAGCCAATGAGATTACAGCTACGGGCAGCGTAGCAGGTCAAAATACACGCACTAAAGTTGAAAGAAGAAATATTCGCGGGAAGGAGGGAATAGCAGCATTGGTTGTCAGTTCGGGATACTCCCACCCACCACGAATTTTGAAACCTCATTGGTCCTATCATTAGCACAGAACGTTAAAAACAATTCTCCCACTAATATATGGACACTTGCGCACCATGGCAGATATAATATTTGGTAATTTTAGTAAAAAGCCTGTTTAGTGTTTAAATTAAGCAGTTTAAGTTAATAAATTCCGTTTTCACATGTAAGTTGGCATCTATGTTTTATTATTCCATACCGCTAGGTGCTGTTTATTTAAGAAGTCTGTTGAATCCTTAAACACGCATCAGTAGGACACAAGCTTACAGACAATTTTGTTGTATCAGATACAAAGCTGTCAGTTCATATAAAGGAGCAAGCTGAAAGTTAAAATGAATGTTAACTAATTGAATAATTGTGTTATGTCATTTAGTTATCGTGTTTTTATATTTACTAGCTGGCAGTCGTCTAGTCTGTGGAATAAAACCCGTCGAAAGAGATCATTCAAAAGTTAGAGGAAGAAAAGACTTGTGCACAAAATGACCAGCAGATGGTGCTGTTTTCCTGTATTTCTCTGTGTAGCAGAGGCCGCTCGGTGTGGTCCGGCCTGGCGGACCGCTCATAGCTCGAAGGACCGTAAATGTAGTGGAGACCACTGTTGGGAACACTCTCCCTGCGCTGGTTCGTGGATTTAGGCTGTATGTATCTCGGTGGTTCGTCCAGATGTTACGATACCCCAGTCTAGGGTTGGGGTGTAACAGAATGGATGTGAAAATGGTGAATGACAACGGCACACAAGTGGGTAGTGATATAATGGTGACTTTATATTTTTACAGATAAACAAACAGACAATAACAAGTGTGATTTTTACACCGGTGATAAATATCGTTAGGAGTGACCCAGGCCAAAATAATAAACAAAACAAACTAACAAATCAATCCCCAAAGCTCACCTGACCTACAACAAAAAGGAAACAAAAGACAATTCCTCTCCCTGACTCCCTATCAAAACACACAGATCCAAAACCACAGGCAAAACAAAAAATGGCAGTTACTCCCTATACACCGGATCAAACTCATACACATGGTACACACACACAGGCCAAGGCAACGGTATCTGAAGGGTGAGACAATATCATAAATGAAAAACCGGGCGGAATAATCAATAACCAAATAATCAAAACGAAACCAGCAAAAGTACAAAAGGGAGAAGCGATAATCAGAGGAAACCAAAAATAATCCAAAGTCATACACGACAAGCAAATACACAAGAACAGCAAAGCGAAATCTATGAGCGAAATTAATCACGCTGCACCTTGGCCGTTAATTAAAATATGTGACGGCCATGCAAATTTTCTCTACTTATTGTTTACTTTTTTGTGGTATTACATGAGATTTTTTTTAATTTTCTCACAGTCATGAGTTTAAACCATTCTTGGCAAAATGTGTTTTGTTACTCGGAGCCCATCTGTATAAGACAGTTGTTCAGTTTATATTGCTTTGTCAAAGGTTTTTGTTTCCATATTTCTACTTTTCTCACAATGAAGCCAAGGAAAGGTGGAAGGGCCTTTTCTGGCTTTAGTCTCTCCTGAGGTTTGTTGGTGTCTGGCCTCCTGAGAAGGTAAGTGCAACAACGTTTTGTTTGAGCACTTGAATATTTTAATTTGCTTTTCAAATAGTCCTCTGAAATCTTTGAGTTGCACTTTTATTTTTTTAGCCGAGCCCCCCCACATGACCAGTGGCTGGGAAAAAAAAAAATGTGCACAGTTATGACCGGTAGTTCAGTGGTTGGCACAGTCGCCTCACACGTCCTGGGTTGGGGGCTCGGATCATGCTTCCGGCTCTTTGTGTGTGGAGTTTGCATGTTCTCCCCATGTTTCACGAGTTTCCTCCCGCAGTCCAAAGACATGCCGTGTAGGCTAACTGTCATGTCAAAATTGTCCACTGTGTGTGACTGCCCTTCAATGGGCTGCCCCCGCCCCAGGCGACAGACCCCATGCACCCCTGAATAGGATTAACTGCGTTGGAAGATGGGTGGATGGATGTATTGTTCTAATTATGAACAAGGGACGGGACTGATGGAGCGAATCATTCCAGTCACATGATGCCCATATGACTGTCATGCCTCCTCTCACAATGTCATAGTGCAACATAATTTTTACCACTTATAATTTATGTGAAAAAAACCTGAAGGAAAAAAAGAAAATATGAAAATAACAGAGACCACTGTTTCTCGTGGAAATGTTGATAGACTTAAATGGAAGAAGTCTATTATGATCACATGGAGTTCTTCGCATTTCTGCCTCGCTGCCTTGACTTTAAGCTGTTGAAAGGTAATTAAGCATCTCTAAATTGCCATCATTACTGAACACTTTGCCAGAGTGGAGTAATAAACATCGATGACAGCAAACAAGGACTACATAGATTACAAAATGTCATCCCTTAAATACATATATATATTACGGATGCGTTATCTTTTTTCAAATATGGGAATGAAGATACTGGTTAAAAGAGATAATAATAACCATAAAACATTTTAAGATTTAAGAAGTAGTGTAAATTGTGCACAGTATTTTTCTGACTCACATTTCATAATGGTAAGGGCAATCCATCCATCCATCCACCTATCTTCTAAGTTCTTATCTCAGTCAGAGTAGCTGGGAGGCCTGGAACCTATGTCAGGCAGCACACTCATATATATTGAAAGATTAAATAGCCTAACAATTAGACAGAGATAAGATACATGGGAATAAATAAAAGGTGACAGTCTTTCCATAAGTGGCATTTACATTCTCCAAAAAGCAACGTCACTGTCATTTGCTGTGGATTTGACCATTTCCAAATGACTTGGCAAGTCCTACATTAAGTTTAAGGTCAAAACAATCAAGTCATTTAGATTGCAATTGCAAGATGACAGGCCATCTGAAAAGGATGTAATTTAATTCCATGTTAGATGTTAGGGCTGTAAAGTGCTGATTACCAAACCGACAGTTATTTCCATGTGCCACAAATGGCATTGTTAAAAACATTTGGCGGAAAAATAAAGCTGTTTGGCTGGATGAGCAGTGGGTGGATGAGGTATGGGAAGAAGTCAGGTGTGTATGTTTATGGTCAGAGTGGTGGATATATATGGGACAGATGATGCTCTTAGGCAGGGTCTCCACTGCTGTTCCTGTTGAAGGGGTGATTTCTTCGAGAGTACCGACAGTGACGGGGGTTACTATGAAACGTCTGCTGATCCCTTTGCTGCTGCTGTGGGCGGCTTGCACTCTGAGGACCGTCCAGGGCGAGGCGAAGGCTGTCAAGCTGTGCGGCCGAGAGTTCATCCGGGCCGTGGTCTACACTTGCGGCGGGTCCAGGTGGAGAAGAGTTCCGGACGAGCCAGAGCCATACGGTCAGCCCACAGACTCTCACTTTTCATTGGGTGGAGGCTTTTCAGTCATAGCCAATTTCTTTCAGATATTGTTATATTAATTATCTAATGGTGTGTGTGTATGAAGAGGGACCCTTTGTGCAGTTACTTTGTTGAAAGGGCAACGACCTCACTGTTTCTGCTTGTCTGTTTAGGTGTTGACACTGAAGATCAGAGCAACATGGAGACCCTAACCTACAGTCTGGGGATGCCAAAGGCCCAACGAGACTTGAATCAGGTGCTGACTACAGTGTGCTGTCAGGTGGGATGTCGCAAGAGTGACCTGACCTTCCTGTGCTAAGGGCCAGTGGAATGACTGTTCCAAGTGTCCGTCTACCTAGCAGCAATGCAAACAAATAGTGCAGTAGCGCCTTGACAAATAATTTTAGTCAACAATTAATGGAAAGTACAAATGTTTGAATAAGTTAATGACGATTAATTTAATAATGAGACATGCTGATTTTATCAATGTTATTGTTCTCAATTGATCTGTGCAGGCAAAAACAACAACAGCGTAGACGAATTTTTACCTATTTTTATATTTGTAATTTTTAAAAGTGAACATTGCTGACAGCACATCTCAAATGTATTATATCAACTGCTAAGATTTAAAAAAATAAAGCCATAAATGTATTTTTCCTAAACTTGTGTAATAAACATTAACACAGATGATGGAAATGTATCATAAACATTTATGTACACTATAGTCACTAAGATTTCTGTGTATTTGTGATCATCTTATTATAGTACAATTAATAACAAGCTGGCGGTAACTATTCCTAAAACAGATTCCAGAAACTTCCCATTACATCAAGTATTTTTTCTTTGGTGTATTAAAGTCTTACATTTCAAAAACAAAAGAGATGAAGATAACATTTGAAACACAGAATGTCGCACAGTACTATATTTCATAATGAGTAAATTTAGTGTGTTTAGAGTATGTTGGTACTTGGAAAAAAAGAGTTTTAAATAATATTCTGTATTATTCAAACCTTGGTAGGTTAGTAACAACACCGCTATTATAACCAAGGCTGTCAAATACAAGCAGGAAGACCTCATACGTCCTAAATTAAATAAAGAAATGATATCGCAGAAGATACTAAATAATCAGTTATCAGTAAATGCAAATTCTCAAAACACAACATTATGGCTCTTGTTACCGTTACACACAAATAGCCTGTACAGCACAGCATGCTAACCTACATTAAAGAAAAGCAACACTTCGTAGAACTTTCCATCAACTCGTTAAATTGAATCAATTTAAACGAATAAATGTCTTTAATAATACAAAATCATACATGCAGAAAGAGGATGTCCTAAGAAACAAATTATTAACTTATTATTCTTTCCGTCCTGCAAATAGCAGCGGAGCCGGAGGATCTCGTCACAGTGACAAGCTGTCCCACGGCTATTAACTTTGCCACTAGGGGTCGCACATGTAATAAATGCTGATAGCACAAGACTGGACTCATCTTTGTGACATTAACGGATTCTTTTTTGTGGAACATACAGAAAGATAAGTGTGAAAATGACATGTTAGCAATTGTGCAGTAAAAAACTGTAAAACTCGTTTAAAATTTCGTTTGGGATCAATATTTCTTTCTTTCTTTCATTCTTTCATTCTTTGTCAACCTCACATAAGCAATTTCAGAGACGTACAGCTACAAGATGAAGATAGAAAAATCAAGCCACGCACCTGCAGCAGGTTTTCAATTAAACTACTGCATGTTCAGCAGGTACGGCCTTCCACTGAGTGCAGAGGAGATGGACAACGAGACTACAGTCTCTAAACTGCCTGTAGGATATGCCAAAAAAGGCTTGTCATAATTCAAACTTGGAGGAATAACTTGTGGGTTATATTAAAATATCACGCAACACATATTCTGGACTGACTCCAAAAGAAGTGTGCAAGCTTGGTTTTCAGCTAGCTAAGGTGCGTAACGTAAAACGTCACCGCCATGGATGGAAAATGAACAAGATTGGTTTGGTGTTTTTCGTAAGAACTCATCAGACAAGTTGGGAAGACCTAGGGCAAGAAGTCTGCCTAGAGCAGGGGTGGGCAAATCCGGTCCTGGGGGGCTGCTGTGGGTGCAGGTTTTTGTTCCAGCCAGTTCCTGCTTTTACGGAAACCCTTATCTCATTTAATCATGCCCTCCATCATTCCATATTTACTGTGTCAATCAGCATATTCTCAGCAGGATTTAGTTACCTTTTAAAGATTTTTTAATGCGTAATATGTTGTGATGTGGCTTCTTAACATTCATTACTCATATATCTTGATTTTTTGTTAATGTCATAACAGTGGAAACACATTACGTCATTGATGCTCTTTAGGACCTAACGGGCAGCAATGACCTATGGTGTGTTTCCACTACGGTGATAATTAGCAATTCACACAGACTACAAAGAAACTGCAAGTAATACCTTTTTTATTGAACTAACTTAATGTTTTTTGACAAACTCTCGAGAGTCAAGCGTCCTTTCAGGGTGTCATTGACTGACACAGTAAATGTAGAATCATAAAAATATGGGCATGATTAAAAGAGATAGGGGTTCACTTTAAAATTGGAATTGACTGGAACAAAAACCTGCACCCACAGCAGCCCCCCAGGACTGGAGCTGCCCACCCCTGGCCTAGAGCTATTCTCATTTTAATAGAGAATGTTGGCTCTTTGGAAACTTGCTAAAGTTTTTACTAATTACATTGCGATAAATTTGGGCATAATGGGGTACATTGTCACAAATTTGCAATACAAGACTAATGCTTTATGAAACCATGGGGAAGTCAGAAGTGAATACATAAAGCCTGTTAAACTGTACACGATCCTCCCATTTCAGTTACTGTGGAAATAATTCTGATAATTCAGTATAATACCAGACCCATACTGTAAAATATTGAGAAAAGTCAGAAAAAAATTAAAACGTTTTTCACATTTAATGACATTAAATATCTTTTCAAGCTTCTCTCCAAATTAAAATAAGAAGGATTTTGAAGATAAATTTTGTTTTATAGTAAAAAACAGGAAAGTTAATGTTGAATTGTTGGATTTACTGAGCTAACTGTAAATGAAACAATGAAGACATACACCTTCTTCATTACGGTGGCCTACCTGATTTTGTAGCCTGTCAGCTCTAAGTTTTTTTTGTTTGTTTCTTAGGTTCTCTACATGGAAATTATAACATTCTCTTGAGTTTTTTTTACCTACACAAAATCATGACGATGACAAAACACTGAGTTATTAGGCTGCTGAGACCTACTCGAAGTAAACAGCGTAAACATTCGCAACGGCAAAGAGCGAACTATTTTTGAAAGTGTATGAGGAGAAGGTGTCGCTGCTGGCGTCCCAAAGGCATCTGCTCCCCATACGCATGTTCTGTTCGTTCAGCTGGCCGATGCTGATCAGCACGATGATCTTATAGCGAGGAACCATAAGATCTTTCACTCTCGCTTTTACAACCTAAAAAGTTATTTAAAAAAAAAATGTTAAAACTGTTCATTTATTCATTCTGAACATATAGGAGAATATGGATTATGCTTAAAATGCAATGTTATGACGTCATTTACACCAGGAAAAATACACACATTTTTAGTGTTCACGTTTAAAAACATCGTTCATTGTATCACTTTACGCTTGCATTATTCTGGGTGTAGGTGCCTGAACAAGTTAGCATATTCTAATCAGATACTTGCTAAATTGTTCGCCTTCAGCTGCCCAGTTTCCAGAGTAATGTCTTACCTCACATATCGTCTTCGTCATCTGTCTGCACAGCTCCGCCTCGTATTTCTCCTCTTGTAGGTAACTTGTCAGCACATCCTTCAAAATGTGATGCACAGCCATTGCCGGGAACCTTTTTACGGGACCTTGGTATAATTACAGACAGAAACGTTATGGGTGTAAAGGGACACAGGCCAGGGTGGCCTCCTGAGATGCCTACCGAGCTGGTACGTGTTATCCATCTGCACGCCGGGTCTCGGGTTGTCGTCATGTTGGCCCGGCTCGTCGATGTAGGACACGGTACTTATGGAACTGCGTCGCCGGGGATGTAAAGCACAGTGAATGACAGCTCATGCCATGAGTGTCACTGCTACGCTCAGTATACTCACTCTTTGGTCCTGCTAGCCGTTTCCTTTGCTTTAACTTCATGGCTGCCAAGTGAAGAGAAACTGCCCCTCTTCTTCAGAAGCCGAGCGGCTTTCTCTTTGGCTACATCGGACATCTTTCGCTCAGTCCAACACATGCGACACACACACACACGAATTAAAATGCTGCTGAAATCAGCACGTTTATACATACGTGGTAACACAACTGCATTGTTAAGCCACGCTTACAGTGTCGTGCGTTAACAAAACTGGTTATGGATTGAAACTATGTTGAGAATGCATGTGTTTGTAGCGGAAAACAATCAAAACTATTACGACGTTATGAAGATCCCTTTTTGGAGGGTGTAATGAAAAAGATTTGTATAACAATAAAAAGAATGCAGCAAATGAATTCAGATTTTTTTTTTTACTTCTGTTAAGGTTTTGTTACTTAATGGTGGAGATATCTTAAAAACCTAGATACACCGGCAGCGATTCGCGAGTAAGCAACTCTTCACAATTGACAAGAAGATCAATAAAGCAATATTCCGAGCTTACTGAAAGCTATTCCTCAATGTTAGATAACTTAATATATCAAGGTATTAGAAAATATCAAATTATTCATTTACGGCTTTTAAAGCACTGTACAGTCTAATATGTTTTTTCAATACCAATATTAACCTATTAAAAACCACTTTGCAACATTAAATCGGATCAGAGTAAAGGGCAAGTGAAATGAAACATGTGAATGCCGATACGGTATTTGCAAAATATCTTTGCGTCCTAAATGCACAGCAAGTTTATCATTTAGAAATGCTGCACACTTACCAACCCAAATGAGTACCCGGAAATAATGTATCAGAGGGCCAGTGTTATGTTGCCTTGACAACATGGCACTTGATGGGCGGGGCTTTTACTTGAGGTCCAGTTCAAAACTGCGTCACGTCGGACGTTTGGTAGCTGACATTGTAAGCAGGGGTGGTGCTGATAGGTCGTCTGTGCACGGTGGAGAAGTTCACTCCGGCTACAACTTCAGGTCAATAGTGTAGCTACAAACATTACAGGAAAAAGCCAGATCCAGAGGGTAGAATCCCATATGTGGAATACTAGAAAAACAGTCAGGTTGAGTTAAATGCCTACGCAATATCTTCGTGCAAACAAACGCATGTAGTTACATTATTATATCTTCAAACGTAATCAACCATTGCATGTTTTAGGAATATTTTGACATACGTAATGAATAGACAGAAAAAACAGCACATTATTCTTAGGATCTCTCTTTTTATTTCCAAGAAAACTTACAATGATGGACATCTTAAACGGGTATTACATTTTTTATCATTCTGTTTATATATACTTTTAGAAGGGCAAATAATTACATTAGTACATTTACATGAAACGATTGCATATTCTGTATCCTGTGCAATGAATAAGATGTAGAGAAAAGAATAATTTTAAAATAAAATTACATATGTACAGAAAGAATATTAATAGTTTACCATAATCTATAAGGCAAATAAAATTCAAAGGGCAAGTTCGCTGAAATTCTTCACACATTCAAAAGTCAATCCACAGAAGTAGCGACTAGGGGAAAGTCATACTTTTCTAAGAGAGATACTGTATTTTCCGGTAAAGCTTTCAAACTAAGTAAAATCACAAACCCTCAGTTATTTTACAGCAGCTATGAGGACAACTTTACAGATACTTAAAATTTACTGTAGATGTCAGAAATATAAGGTTTAAAGGATTGATACCGTAAATAAAAAGCAACGATCTAAATTCATTTTCCAGGACCAATATATAAATGCAGTGCAAATCACAGTATTTAAAAACACAAATCGCAACATTTTCCGCTGTTCATTTGGTACAGTACAACAATATAATGATGTCCAGTGTCAAATCAAGAAAAGGGGAGAGGTCATTTTTAGTATATTTCATAATGAAAATGAATCATCATAAAAAAATAAACTTATCAGTGTTATTGATAGGCTCGTACTTGCATGTCAATGTAAAAGTATGAAATACAAAATGGTAAATTTTATTTATCCAGAAATGAATGAAACAGAATGGTTTATTAAAAAAAAAAAATCTATACAATTATTTTCCCAGAGAATGGGAGCGACTGAAACTAACTAGCTAACTGAATAACAAGACCCTGTATTATCTAAGAAAATGTACCATAAATGCGCATACAGTATATTAAGCAACTTAGGCAAGATGCGCACCTGTAACCCAAAAATTCAAACAAAATTAAAACACATCTATATAGAAGTAAAATGAAGAACTGCATATATGGCGAGACAGCTCACAATAAAAGTGTTTCCTGGCGCGACACGTTATTTTGCTTGTTTGGTTAATGCTAAATTACACAACCAAAATACTGCTTTCAAGTGTATAAATTTGACAAAAACGCTTTAAATGCCCAGGCAAATAAGAGCACTGGAACAAATAAAAAGAACTAAATTTTAAATTAAAGCGAGGTAAGCACGTGCGCGACTGTTAAATCGATTTTGATCAATTTAGTACCAGCGCGAATATAGGCCTACACTTTATTTAGATATTGATTATCTAATTGCTGCTGTTCCCCAAAGACACAAAGGAAGCTCACAGCGGCTACACCCATAATCTGACGACATTACGGTTCTATAATTACGCTGGACGAGAAAAGTATCCCCAGTTGTACTTCCTACGCGTCACAGTAATATCTGAAGATATCTAAATTGCAATTACAACACATTGCACACGCACGTAAAACAAAATGCATTGCAGGAAAATGCATGTGACATTATTCGTAAACCATCTATGCAGTTTATTGGCATGATTTGCCAGTATTAAAGATCCAGGATCGTTTGCATATTCGGGGATATGCAAAATTTTCCAATTTCTCAAGTTTAAACAACATTGCATATGTAGACGCATACATACACAGGGGCACAAGCGTGGAGAACACATAGATTTGTCACCTCTCCCTTTACATTAGTTCTCTCGACCTTATTAAAAACTGAAATTTAAATTTGATAGCACCAATTACGTTATAATCAGGAATCCGTATATGTTCTACGTGGTTATGTGTATGCGTGTCTATGTATCTGTAGGAGGACCCACACAATTTTTTTAAACATCATACCGTGACACCCAGTAGTTGTTACTGGTTTGAAATTATATTGTTAGTGCATATGGGTATAGTAGCAATCAATACGTTATTTTACTGATAGGAATAACAGATGCCCCCCAACCGCCGATGACTATCCCGAATAAGCTTTCATTCCTTTTTTTTTGTCCATCTGACAAAGACCATTAATACCAGTTAAAATAAAGGCCGCTAATCAGTGCATTTCCCCCCTCACTTCTATCAGTGGTGTAGACGGTTCTTGTTGTCAGTCACTGGGCCCGAGAAAAACCCGCCGAAATGAATATCATTTTGTGTCGTTAAAGGCTGATTACCCACGCTATTCACCAGACACACTGCTGCAATTAAGCTTGATGTACTCCTGAAAATATTTAGTTTTGTTCCCCCTCTTCTGCCCCGCTCTTGTTACACTTGATTAAAAAAATTATATCTGAAATAAATAAAAAATTATATCTCAGCATTACACTATACAGACCTAGACATATAACAAAAAGAATTTAAATATTTATAACCCTAGGGATTCTAAATATGATACACTGTACCATTCCAGTCCTAACAATAGAGTCACTTTAGTTTATCATTTTTTACAACATAAAAAGTTTCATTGAGAAATAAAAATATAGAGCCGCGATGTAAGTGCTGTAATGTATAACACTGCTGTCTACATGACAACAGAAACGAGGTGGCAAAACGCAGAAACACTACACACCCTTTAGAATATATAACAACCATTTTAAATTACACTTTTTACATTTGTAAGTGAAACACTTCAAATACCTAAAAAAAAAAAAAAAGATGAAATACTGACACTACTGTTCACGTCATGAGTCAAATGATGATAATAAAAATGAGCACGTGATTAAAAAGGTCACCGAACAATTTCTGACATCGGCACTTGTTTCCGCACACTTCGACTTGCTGTGCCACCTCATCCTTCGTAAAAGACGACGAGTGACTTTTTCATTGCCAGAGTAACATCTGCAAGTGCCAGCCATTTAAAAAAGGAAACCAAAACAAACACGCACGCACGCACTCATTCACTCACGCACGCGCGCGCGCGCGTGCACAACTGGAGCTCCGCCTTCATCAAGGAACGAGACTGTCGACATAAATATAACCGAGCACGAGAACCTACACGTAGATTACAGTCACGGGTACCTCGAGTCATTTGTTACATAACAAACACATAAAAGGTTTTTCTTTCAATATGACATCAAGGTTTGTCTTCTGGCCTCAAAAGTGAATAATACCAGGGTGTTTTGCCTACCGCCGAAATGCCTTTTACACAGGCCAGTATGAAGAATTATTACATTTTCTGTTATCCTTGTTACTCACACCGGTTTGTGTACCAAGTGACTCACTGTCCCCTACTGAGTCATCTATGGTTATACAATATAAAGAAATCATACTTACGTGTATTTTTCACTCACTCAATGGCCAGTTTATGAAATACCCCTATGTAGTACTGTCCATTTGTCTCTAGAACCACGTGAAAAGTTGACAAGTTGTGCATTCAGAGACACCTTTTTGCACACCACTGTGTTACCAAGCTGTTGTTTTTGTACTTGTGACGTTCCTGTTAGCTTTAACGAATCTGGCTGTTCTCCTCTAACTTCTCTCATTGACAAAGTGTTTTCAGCTGCAGGACTGCCCCCCTGGCTGGACGTTTTGAGTTTATCACATAACTCTCTGCAAACTCTAGACACCACAGTGCATGAAAATCTCAGGAGAGTGACTGTTTGAGGTACTGGAACCGCCATGATTACAAATCATTAGATCATGAGCCTCAGCTATTATAATGCTTAGCAGAACATTAAGTGAACCTCTTATCCATATCAATGTGCTGAAGGTATTCGGTGGAGCAGGCTGTTACTGTTTGGAGGATCGGGTGTATGTAATAAACTGGCCACTGACTCAGTATATATATGTTGAGTCCTTATTGTTGAAAATCTATCAGTGGAAAGAAAAAAAAAGAAATCAGGTTTCAAGCACATTTTTTGATCAGAAAGAGCAGGGTGTGCACTTTGCTTGTCTGGCTACTCACAGCCAATGTGGTGTAATTTGTCCCAGCTAGCAGTACAGGAGAGCAGAAATACACAACGGGAGGTGTTCTCTTAGGGGGAAAATAACAAAAAAATCCTGATAGGTTTCACATCACCTTATGTTACACTCTTTACCTGATCAGCAGGTGCCCATGTTCCAAGGAAACTACATTTCCCAGAGTCTCCCAGGATGTAAGCATGTGGCTAATCATCACTCGAGTTCCCTAGCTGGACTTTCACCATAGACCCTCTGCTTAAGTTACTCCCTAAAAATCTGGCTGTATACATTTTCCTCTAGTTACTTAGCAGACACTTTTATCCAGAGTCCATCTCATACAGCTACATATTTTACTAGAACATTTCTAGTTGATTGGGAATTAGAACCAGTAACCTTCTGGCTCCTGGTATATGTCCATATGCATTATGCTGCCTGTGGTCATATATTGAGATATCTGGGGGACATGGAACATTTGCGTGAAACCACTTGCTAACAAAATAAAGAATAACAATAATGTAATAATAAAGGAGTAATCCACAGTAAGTAATTACATCATAGCACGGTAATTACGTCATAAAACTAACAACAATTCTATCAGTTTGTCACATAACAGAACCCGTGAAATGGGTCACCTTTGCTGTCATTGTAAATTTTAAAAAAGTTTGCTGTTGGAGTCAGTGTTTGGTTCTGAAACCAGTTTCTTCCGTCTTAATTTCAAATATAGTCCCATGAAATTTATTTTTTCCCCTTTCTTTCAGGTAGTGGTGATTAATTCTCAGCCAAGTATTTTCCTGAAAAATATAGAAACTACATTCAGACTAGACAACTTTGACATGTACATTACACATTGGTACAGACCTGGATTTGGACATACGAACCACACCAACTAGTAAATTCATACATAACACTGCATCCATCCATCCACCTTCTGAACTCTTATCCTAGTTAGTATCACAGACCATCAGATTTGGCAACACCAGTTAGCTTAACTACATGCTGTTGAACTGCAGGAGGAAACCCACCCAACACAAGGAGATCATGGGATTCAAACCCTCAACCCTGGAGGTGTGAGGCAACAGTGCTACCAACTGAACGACTGGCAAAATATCAGCCAGATTATTCTTAAGTGACCCTATATACACTTAAAACCACACTTGTATTTCTCTTAGGTCATAAAACAAAAAATAAATTCATTCAGGTATTTAATTCTCATAGTTTTAATCGCATGATCCAAAGTAGCCAGAGGGAGTAATCAGTCACACTGAGACATGTACACAGGCTTGGGGGAGGAGTGAATCTAAGTAGGTAAAAAAAGCAGGATTTAAAGATGGATTAAATTGTATTCCTCTGTTCCATTAAATTGATAATGAATTAAACAGCCTATTATCCAGGTAATATCGCGCCAAAATTAGAAATTCACGTTTCAGTGTATTAAATGCTTGTTGGTTAAATCTGTGTACAAATACTTTGTAATCAATATTATAACATAAGTCATTAATTTTCTCGATCATAATAAGCATAATCTAATTCCTCATTGCCTTCCAATGGTTTGGCAACAGTTTTTTTGTCTATAAAGTACACAATGTCATTGAAATGGCCTGCAGAAAGGTTGAAATATCACATGCACATATGTTGGTGGGGAGATGTGCAAATGCACCATGGGAAATGTAGTCAGCACTCACCAGCGGCAAACCTCCTCTTGACCAAGGAGAAGCGGTAACCGGGCCCAACCAGCTGGATGTCGCAGCCGGAGAGAGTGCTTCCCTCGCTGGTGAACTGGACAGCCAAGGGTGACGGCTTGCTTGGGCCCTCCGTCAGCTGGAACCTGCAAAGCAGTGACCCTACGCCTAGGGAGGAACGAGAGAGCGGCCAAGCACACATCACATGGCCTTACCTGAAGGATTACAGTCACATTGTGCTTGTGTGTTTAATTCATTTGGCTGATTAGGTTAAGCACCTTGATTAAGGGCAAAGTTACATCTCTTTACTGGGCCTTGAATCAATACCCTCCTGTGCACAAATCCTGGCAAATTAACAGCTCAACCTGTGGTAACAGCCTGATATCCTGGTATGAAATAATTTGATTGGCTATAAGATCAAAGATTTTGAGAACTGTTCCAAAGCATGGGTCCTTATCAAACATGTAAGAATTTTGTTCTGTTGGTTCTCTAGGGCCAGCCCTGAATGCCATGAATAAACATGCCTAGCTTTCCCTCTCAAACAATACAAGTCTCAGAGATACAGATGTACAGTGTGCTTCCTTATTATACAGGTACCAAATTAACCAGCTGTCCAGAAGACAGACATTCATCCACTGTGTGTGCAAACTGAAACATCAGTAAATGCAAAATGGTCCACTTAATTTTTGGTAACTGGGACCTTCAGCAAATGGAAAAGAAGATTCTGTCTTTCTATAAACGTGGAATCCAGATTAGGGTTTACCTCCGTTTTCAGATTTCTGGGATATATCTGGAATCTTCCACAGAATTCTCTGCTGTTCAGCATTCCTGAAAAAGATAAAGTAGGCTCGTACTTCAGTTACATTAAATCAAGAGAATTTTCTTGACAGAAATGTCTAAGAACGTGTTCAATTGCCCCTAACCACCAGGAGTGATACAAAAACAAGTTCCAAAAGTTTTAAAACTGAGACACTATTCAGTTACCCTTTGAGTGTCACCATAAGAGCAGATGTTCCTAATTAGTTCAAGCTATAAGTCCTCCACACAGGTAGATGGTGCTATTATTATATAACAGTAACATGGTAAGTGTTGTGACCATGCTTGTCTCACCAAACAGCTGGAGGAAGTGCTGCTTGAAGCTTGGTCACTCCTCCATCAACTGGGACCAGAAAGTGGACATTGTTTAGGGCCACAGGAGTGGTCATAGCATCTCCATTGTACTTGTAATCTATCCGGATGTCTGTGCTGGTGTCATCACACCGCCAGTTGACTGCCAGGTTCAAAGGAGTGGACTGGATGCCTTGTGCAGATACCTGAAAAATACACACTGCTTAGCTGCTCTAGCGTCAAGGGCACACAGCTCCATTCCTGGAAAAATAAGCACATTTCATGACATATTTACCGAAGCCCTCAGTGAAAATATGTGTAAGTTACAGACACCTGTGTCTAGACAGGAGTAGAACAGCACATGTATGTCCTTGTGGTGTCACATGGCACACTGAAAAACACCCCACCTGATATTTCAACATATCTACATTGTAGTATGTCGCCTGGGGCTTCTGATCTGCCACTTTCTTTAAATGCGTCATCAGGTTGGGCATATTCACCCAGAATTCCCTGGAGTTGTTGTCTGATTGTGTTGTGTCACTGTGAACAGAGAAATAGAGGGCAGAGAATAACAACTATTGAGGTTTACCCCCCAGAGGATTCACTCCTTGTTTCATGGTGTAAATATTATTATGATGTCGAGTCTGTCAGAAGGCCTGTAATAATATCATCATTTATTGATTTTAAAAGATCAAGAGTTGGTAAAACGTAAGTATTGCAGATTGGCAGACATTGACTTGAAGTAAATGTTATCTCGTTAAATTTATTTAGAGAGTTAATTAGCTCAGCTGGTACAATACTTTAATAGGTCAGCTTTGTTATGATAAAAAAAAACCAAGATCACTGCAAAACTGAATACATCTGGGTTACCATACAATATATTTTCATGTGCATAGATACATTTTTCCATCTATTCATTTTCCAAAACAGTTATCCTACACAGGGTTGCAGGGGGGCCTGGAGCCTATCCCAGGCAGCTTAAGACACAAGGTGGAGGACACCCTGGATGTGGTACCAACCTATCAAAGGGCACAGTTACATACTATGTGAAATTTAGAAATGCCAATCAGCCTAATGAATTTAGATGAATTTAGAATGTGAGAAGAAGACAGAAGTCCTGAAGGAAACCAGTAAAGCATCGGGAGAACATGCAAATTCAATGCACAGAGCAAAGACGGGATTTGAACTCCCAACCCTGGAAGTATAAGGCTACAGTAGTAACCACTGAGCCATTAAACCTTATTTCAAATGAT
Source organism: Gymnarchus niloticus (assembly GCA_009936485.2). Classification (NCBI taxonomy): domain Eukaryota; kingdom Metazoa; phylum Chordata; class Actinopteri; order Osteoglossiformes; family Gymnarchidae; genus Gymnarchus; species Gymnarchus niloticus. The sequence goes on from JAACJT020000036.1 coordinate 6,980,708, forward strand.
TTTTCCTGATATTTGTATACTATAAAACACTGGCAATTATTCTTCTCTTTAACATTATAATTAAAATAATGCCTTTACAGATAGTATTCTTATATCTGTGGTTCTCACACGTTAAAGAGACTAGTCAGATTCCAGCCTGGATGGACACCTGCACGAATCAGCACTGGGACAAGTAAATTAAAACGCTATTTACCAGCACAGCAGCTGGGGATTAGGGAGGACATGCTCCAGGCGACTGTAGTTGGTTATGCTGAACGTTAGGATGGCGGGAGAGGGGTTGTTGGCAAAATGCCTGGTGATCCCGGCGGGAAAAGACAGCACCATCTCCCCTGTGATCTTCACCACGCACCTTAACAGGGGAAGCAAGCACAGCATTTAGAGCCACTTCCTGTCACATGACTAGCTAGGGAACGCACACTTCCAAAGCAGTCACAGCAGTTTATAAATATTAGCCATGGGGGACAGAAGTGAACAACCCATAATACTCAGACATAAGACACACCAGGAGAATTTAGCACTTAGTTGGTAGATTCCAGCCTTATAAGGGACAGCTTAACAACATAGGATATGTCATAGGTTAGTTTTTCACACTTTAATGCCACACTATCTATCCATCCATTCATTTTCTAAACCACTTATCATATGCAGGGTTCTGGAGGAGCCTGGAGCCCATCCCAGGGGCCTACCCCTGGACAGGATGCCACAACCCATTGCAGAGCACAGTCACACATGCACTCACACCCTAAGGGCTATTTAGAAATGCCAGTCAGCCTCGATCTCAGCGAGATACCCAGGAAAAACCCACAAAGCACAGGGAGAACCTATATACCGCAGGTACAAAGAGCAGAGCCGGGACTGAAACCCACAACCCTGGAGGTGTGATGCAACAGTGATAATCAGTAACTATAATCTTGACAATATAGATATAGACTACTGGAATTAAGTAACAAAGCAATTTTAAAAAATTCAAAAATATTCTTCCATATCCCAAAAGCAACATTTTGTAATGAAGAAGAACCTGCAATATTATAAATGAATGAATGAATTCATTTATTTATTAAAACAAGAATCACAAGCCAGCTGAGGTTCAGCGGGCTGCATGCCTTCACCTACTTGCTGGGGTCGGCTCCCTTAAAGTACGCATTGACGGTTTCGGTGAAGGCAGCTGCCACAGGGAGGCTGTCCTGGGCACCCATGGTGAGCGGGCTGGGTCCCCGGGAGCAGCCTGAAACATCAAAACCACGAGTACTGTTCAACCAAGTACGCCGGGCCTGAGCAGGAAGTGACATCAGAGGAGGCCCCGACTACTACAGCTCCAAGGCCGTCACATCCAGTTCTGGCGTCTGTCGAGTCCTCTCTTGACCCCGGCACGCAGAGGTTACATCAGTCTGTGAGGTGACACACCTCTCCTGAAAGCCCGCATCAGGATAACTCTAGCTGTGTTCTGTCGTGAGTGGCAGTTGAAACTGCTGCAAGCCAGAATTGCGAGAAGCCACACCAAGTGGAAGGATCTCCAACCACCACCACATCCACACTTTACTCTGCACAACTTTCTTCCTCCCCGCAGTTTATTCCTTTCTTTTTTCCTTTCACAAAAAACATGCAGATATCATCTAGGCTGCCTGAGTCATATAACATGTCAGAATCCTGTAAATTCACATTTACTGCAGAGGAAAAAAAAAAGAAAAACTCTCTTCCCGAAAGCTTAAATAACCTCTCATAAGACAATTCTGGAAATCCAGCACATTTGATGATGAAACCAATAGATATTGCATGACGTCACTTTTAACAATATTGGCTGCTTGTTATAAAGGCATTATGGACCATCCATTCCATACCATTACAGGGTCACAGTGTGTTTGGACACAAGACACAAGGCAGGGGGCACTCTAATTGAACAGGACATCAGCGGGAATGTACATCTGAACAACTGTGAAACTGAAGTACATTTATGACTGACCAAATTATAATTCTGATGCATTACACATTTGAATGCAACCACAGTTGACGCAACAGCATTACGTAATATCCTACAAGTGTTTTTCTTCAGTTATGTCATCGGCCTGAAAGATAAATGATTTGTTATATTTTATTTTATAAGGTAAATTGTTTTGGGGCAGGATATTAGGATATATTGAGAAGGCTTGTCATTTGAATCTTTATGTTGGCTTGCTGTTACTAAAGACCAAAAGCAAGAAAGAGGACAGCTTCACAATTTGTGCAAAATAAAAAAAAAAAAAAATGTACAACTCTCCTGCAAAAAAAAGTTGAAAAAATTTAAAGCACATGATGATGATGATGTAAATTATAAGAATAACATCCAGTCAGTTGATGAAGAATATGAACGTTTCGTGGTGAGAAGGGGGAGGAGTCATTAGTGAGGCTGTGAAGCCTGAGAGATGGTGGGCAGATGCTGCATGTTAGGAGCTGAATAAGGGGGGTGGGGTGGGGCAGGGAGGGCGGGGCTTGAAGCATTCAGGCCCGAGTGCCACTACACTGGGCACCACTTACCTTCGAAGGTTAAATAAAACTTCCCTCTGTCAAACCATACCAGGGAAGGCTGGTCATTCTCTGCGTGAGGGGCGGGATTTGAAGTGGGGCGGAGCAGGGAGGCGGGGAGGGAGAGAGAAGGACAATAGTGTGAGTCACACGGCAGGTCTATCACACGACACAGTGGGCGGGAACACAGAAGGCACCGCAAGCCATTCGCAATTGGGGAGTGGAGGTGGGGCTTGGGATGAGGGCGGGGCCTCTGCTTTGCTTAGAGAACACACGTAGGCATGTTCTAAGTATGGGAACGTATAGAACAGTTTTCCTTAGCCACTGACCTAATTCACAGTAAGCAGACCATAATCTCCCTGTGAAAGTACCAATTTGTTTTCAAGACATTATTTTGGCATTATTTATTATGGATTATTTATTCTCGGATTTTTTTTTTGTAATCTAAAATAATTTAATGGAACAAAACACAAAATACTCAATGACAATTAAAAGCTTTATAATGAACAGGATGGAATTTTTTATAATTATTTTTAGAATTTCTAATAACATGAAAACCGAAAATCAAATTAACATGTTTATTCTTCAGTTTATTTGCCGAGATATTAGGATGTCCTGATGCATTAGTATACTCCAGTATGTAGTTGCAAATAGTCAAAATAGACAGCAGGGGGCAGCCTTCTGCAGAAAAAGAGAGTGTAGGCTGACTATGCATTAACGGGGATTGTTCGGCAGGCCGGAGGTGGACACTTTGATAGATGAAGAGTGGGAGGGGCCAAGAGTGGTCGTTCTGGCAAAGCAGATTGAGTGGGGGGGGTAGTAGTATCAGAAATCCGCAAGGGGATGTTTACAAGGAATTGCTGGGAGGCAGGTTTCTAGGGAGCCAACTAGCAGGGGGTCGCTTTAAAATGTGTGAAGGCTGAAGGAAATCAAAAACAGATTTTCACTGCTCCTGGTAACATCAATCAAATGATATGTTAGCAGACCATGCATACAACTGGGCAGGTGTATACTCTGGCTCCAATTTAAAGGTAAATATTGTGTTTCATTTCTGAGAATGGGTTGAATTTTGAAATAGTCATACTTTGTCTAACAAACAAAGCCGGCCGGCAGATGCAACGAGGAGGGTTTGACAGTCATGCAAACAGACAAAACAAATTCATTTAGTATTTTTCAGCTATCTAAGTCACCTGACAGCAAGTTTTTTTTTTTTTTTAAGACGTTTGTTAAAGCGTGGCACTAAGTGAAGATGCTGCCCCACATTTCCTGGGCCTTAGCTAAATGCATTTGAGACGAGGAGAAATGAGGGAGGGAGGTGGGACAGGAGAGTTGGGAGATGCCCTAAAAGCCTGTCGCTTGTGCCTTTGTCTTCCCGCTGAGTCCCCATGCCATGTGATGGCGAGCCATCCTGCACACTGCCTTTGGGATGGGTCGAGAGGAATGTGGCCATGGGTGACAGATGCACGTCGGACAGAGAGCATTATGGGTAATAATGATTCTGCCACCAGCCCCATATCATACCTCTGGGCCTCTCACAGCTTCTGTCAAAGGTGGGCAGTTTGTCTACAAAGACGTCATCTTCTGACATCATTGAAAGAAAAAGATCGACCCAAAGAAAGGGGGGGGAGAGACACAGACACAAGAGACGTAAATCAAGCATGACAGGAAAGTCGAAAACAAAAGAATTGGAGGCGTGCTGGACAGATGGACTAGTGTTTAAAACACTTACTGAGGGGAAAAATGAGGAAAACGGCGGCAGAAAATGGAGCATGCAAAACAGGAACGAAAAAGAAACGTTTAAAATAAATATCAGCATTTCTAAATTTTTTATCCTGGACATCGGCATTCGCATCCCCAAAATGTTCCTTGCAACTTCAGAACAACTACGTATGGTAAGAGCTGTGTTTTTTTTCCCCCACAGCTGACAAAATCTATGGAGACAAATCCATTCACATTCAGGAAATGAACAGTAATTGAATGGGATATGGATCCTAACGAAGAAAAAAAAAAAAAAACAGTCTGTTACCGCCACAATACTCCACAATGCCCATCAAACAAACCACCAGTCAATATATCTACATAATACCTTTGTTATAAACATTCACTTTGGAAATAGTTCGACAGTCACCTTTTAATCATAAAGCAGCGAAGGACATGCTCTGTTAATATTTAATTATGCGCCAAACAATACCTTGATAGTGCATACATGACACATGCCAGTGCAAAATTATTTCCCTTACTTAAAATCTATATGCATTTTCCTCATCAACAATAAAAATAAAAAAAAAAATTTCTTTTTGAATTGAATGACAAAGCGATTGGACATTTTTGTAGCCAGTTTCTTCGGCTAAAAGAACAGAACGTCAGCAGTCAATATCAACACGGGACGGGACACAGAGGATGACGGGAAACGATGCACACCTGATACAGAAAGGGACAGCTCTTTACCGACGGTGGGTGTGGTGGCGGCACTCAGGGAGTTGGTGGACGATATGGAGGAGGTACTTTCTGCACGAGCCAGGGGGGCAAACGGGGGAGGGCTCGAGGAGTTGATTGGGGGGCTGAATGGTCGCGCCTAAGGAGACATGACCAAGGCAGAGGTTGGTTTGGGGGCATCAAAATCCTGCAATATAGCTCTGCACTCTCAGTACATCAGCCCTGTCAGGAATAACCCTGTGTGGATTTTTTAATCTTGCTCCTAGCAACCTTCTGCCTGCCCTGGACTCTGTTCCAGTTGAGTCCTTTATTATTCAGCTGACTGAGTGAGCGACCTGACTCAAGTGCCATCAAACTGAAGGTGTTCGAGGCTCCCTTAGATTCTTCAATGGCTGTTAGTTCATAGGCAACCATTTAAGGACTTGATTAAGCGCAATACAAATTCAGTGTAAATTGTTACATAAAAGAACCCTAATTTCACATACGTGTACAATTCTTAATACACATGTAACACTCTTCTGTTGTATGGAAATCAACAAGGAACTGAAACCTATCATTAATCGCATGGCCATCTTTTATATTTTCATTACAAATATTCTTAGAGTAACTCACAAAAATGATTCAATGCTAATTAAGGTTAAAATTGTATTAAAAGTGTTGTCTTCCTTCTCGATGCAGGGACACCTGTTTTGTGGCTCAAGTTAAAGCTAACAAACTCAGTACTGAGCAATTCATCTAAATTAGTTCAGTTAGAACTAAGTTCAATCAGTCGTTTAAATGCGTAGGTAGAACACCTACATACTGTGCAAGTCTGTTTACCATAGCGAAACGTTGGATATTCCTTGATTCAGGACTGAAATGTCCCTGGAAGACTATATTAAAACAGTGCCTGAGGTTAATAAGAGAAAGTCCTTTGAGTAGGACAGGTGACAGTCCTTACCACATCCCCTATACTAGGCTTTCCAGGAGGAAGCTTAGGTCGCGAGGATGGCCGGGGAGGGGGTGGGGGTGGAGTCGGACTGCTGGCAGCCAACGGCGTTGTGGGACGAGCGGGGGAGGAGGATCCTGTGAATTGACATGAGAAATGTCAAAATGAGAAGATATGGGAAATATGATGTGCTAAACTTGACACAGTCCTTCAGCTCCCAGCACACTTTGAATACGATGGGACAGGGGAGGGCACTAAAGGACATGTTGACATCCAAAGTATAACAATACTCAACTAGCCACTACACTACAGTCAAAATGCTCTACATTAATTACAAAGTGCAGCCACATAATTTGCATATGACAGTTCACTGAATAACATTTTCAAGCACTGTGTTTTTATCCACACTAAAGTCAGGATAAACAGAATAAATGAAAATGATACAGGTCCTTATGTTTATATTATATCAGCATAGGACGATTTATCATTTATTTATTGTGTAGTACTAGAATATATGAGTTAGAGAAAATTACTAAAACTAGTGAAAGCAGGACAATGATTAATGAAATTTGTTTTTATTGAAGCTTCTGAAAAGCTTAATGAAGCTATTATTTTTCTAAAAAGGCTATTTTATGTGTCACGTTTGTCTAGCTTAATATTTACCAAAATTCATTATTTTATATTATTCCAAAGACATGGTGCCCCTCATTTGCAGATCGTTTGTGGCTATGTTTGATTGTGTCCTGTGATGGGCAGGCATCCTGTGCTGGAATTACAAGCAGTTATAGTAACTGGATGGATGAATGGATGGATGGATGGATGAGATCAGAGTGAACATCCTCGTGGTCCTTGAGCACTACACTGTATCTCACCACTGCCAGAACCTGAGCAGGGTCCGGGGGAGGAGACCACCGCTCGGTAGGTGGGTGGGGGAGGGGGAGGAGGCGTGGCCCGTGGCCCAGCAGTGATCTCTTTGGGCGAAGCCGTGCCCTCGGGGAGATCCTCCTTCAGTGCTGGCGTCTCATAGGTCACTTTTTCTCCACCATCCAAGATGAGGGGAGGCGGGATGGCGCTCGCAGGCTTGCGGCCCGGGAGTGGGGGGCTGGCAGGGGAGTCCGGCACTTCGGGAGGGCTCTTGGTGACGGTGGGTGGTGAAGCTGGTGGCAAGGATGAGGGCAAAGGAGGGGCGGGCACCTCGGGAGGGGGCAGAGTCTCGGGCGACTCGTCACTGAAGCTGACCCACTTGCTGTCTGCTGTCTCCTCACTGGACCTCGGCACCTTTATTGGACCAAATATGTTGTCCAGGTCAGTCATGGAGACCTTTTTGGGGATCTCTGGGGAACCAGGGATGGCATCCTGGTCCATATCATCTTCAGGCAGGTCTGCATCTGGCATAACCCAGAGAGGAATCTTTATTAGCATAAACACAGATGGGTGAGGTGAGACTCACTGGAGCCTGCAGAGTAATGTGAACCACCCACCTGCCGAGTCTGGCTGGGGGGAGCTGCCAGCAGGGGGCGTTGGCGGGACATTTTTGGGTGGGAGTGGAGGCGGAGCTGCAGAAACAGCCATGATGCAGTCATACAAGTCAGCTCATGGTCCGGCTAAGGTCTCACATTGACTATGGTCAGCAGAGTGAAATGCAAGAACACCAGTCCGTACTGTATGGAGCATCTCTCAACCCTAGCCATGCTTTTAATGGAAACAAACGTTTTTTAAGGCTTTGTTATAATAAAGAGAAAATATTCAGCAGAATCCTAAAAATATCTCAATATGAAGTATAACACCAATTTTCCTACACCAAATATAAAACATATGGGTCTCACTTTTCTGACCCATTATAACGGGAGTATGCAGGTGCAGTTTCACTCCGGACCATAAATCACGACAACATCAGTACCACGATAGCGGCAGTAAAAGCCCCTCCCTCTGCACACACTGCCACTCTTCTGGGTACATAAGCTCAAGCTTGTAAACCCCCCCAGGCTGACAAACGGTTTAACGCGGAGATGAATGATCTCTGGCATGTCTCACGACCTTCAGACTCTGAAGATCGACAATGCTGGGAAATGCGTCGCTGCCACACTGTTCTTTAGCTCCCTTCACACACCAGAGACATTTACGCAGGAAACGCAAATTGCTACCGAGCTTTAAAACTGAAGGCTGCGTCTGTGAGGATTGAAGGTGGTATTTACTAGCCTTTCAAATCCCTCAGATGAAACGAAAGCTAAACACCTGCTAGGGGGCAAATTCTTGTGAAGTCTTTGTGGTGTGATTGGCAAAAATAATAATAAAAAAGAAACAGAAGTAATCTACAGGCTAATTTCACAAAACATTAAGCACTCTGCTTATGATACAGCCTTACTGTGAAAGTGCTGCAGTATCAGGAATTCAGCCTGCATCATTGTCGTCACGTTAAAGAGGGTATTGCTGAACCTGAACTGCTTTACCGGCTCTCATCTCCATCCAAGGACCCTCCAGTCATACATTCTGGTATGCGGGTGGTGGAGAAAAGGTGGTGACGCTGGGTCAGCTTTCTATGTTTGTCCAGGGTTTTACTTTTATTTAATCTATGTGTATCTGTGCCAGAGACAGACGATTGTGATGAACCACAAGGCCTTGGCTGGGTGGAGGTCACCTGATGGGTTCTAGCAAACAGGCATTCAGAAAAAAGCAAGGTGCTCTTGGCTCTTTTCCTGATTTGTGAAAAAGGAGTCATCCTCAGACTGCGCAGAACAAATGGAGTACGTTTTATTTTTTATTTGCTTAAAGGAAACACAGCCTCTCCCAGCAATGCTTTAACAATGGGGGCAAAACCAATCTCTGTGTTTTGAAGACTTACTTCCAGTAGGAAAGGGTCTTGTCACAGAAGAGTCTGGGTGTGGCTCAGATTTAGGAACACCCCAGATCTCAGGCTCTGCTATAACCGCTTCAAGAGAGAGCACAGCACAATGGAGGATCAGTGAAGGCTATGGAGACAGGAGGCCGGTCACATGATAGACAAGGGCCTTTTAATTTCATAATAAAAGCCTAGTGAGAACGAGTTGTGCCCAGGGGGCAGGGGAATCAATACTGTTATCTAAAGTTACATTGCTTGCCAAAGACATACAGACAGGTCACAATCAATCAGGCCATGCCAAGAAGGCAGATCCTAGTGGAATTCCCTTGTCCGCCAAACACTTCAATGAAAAAAAAGCGATGGAATAAAAATTATAAATAAAAATACCCATGTCACACTGATATGGGTAAACACAAAGGTATATCAGGTTGCACGTGCCTGTGGTTAAACACATAAACTCTGTTGGAAGACAATCTGAGCTCTTACCTGTGGTCTTCTCCTCATCGAAGGCTGTTTCTAGTGGAGGCCCAAACAGGGCCGTGGCATCCTCAGGGATTTTTGGGCTTCTAATGCAGTAGAGATAAGACAGTGTGAGCCCTCATGGCCATACACATCCGTCAAAAGCAATTTCCTGCACAGACATACGCACTATTCACACTCACCACATCTGGTCAGAAGGAGGCAGCAGAGAGCATAGCCGTTAGTAAGACTGATTTGTAATGCAAACAGTAGCCGTTTTACGTTATAGAAGAGGCTCTGTAGTAGCACCCCTGACTACCATAACTCAGGCTCATAAACTACTCAGAAAAACAGCCCCTTTTTAAAAATGGTGTGTCTGTTTCAACAGCAATGCCAGACAATCGATTACATAGAGCCAAAATGTAAGTCACAATACAGCCACCTTTGGCCCTGAGGCTTTGAGCTGAGATCTGAATTTTCATTCCCCCTATTTAGCTGTTCATCGATTAGGACATTGTCATAGATGTAGTCATTCATATTAAACTTCCTACGGGGGGGTAAGAGGGTTACTAACTCGAGAGGTGGAGCTGCAAGGGCGGCAGGGGGGCCAGGAGCTGGAGTGGGGGTAGACCGTCTTGGCCGGGCAATCTCTTCACCTGAGAGGAGGGTAACAGAATCTGGGGGCGGAGCGGAGACTGCAGATACACAGCAATAACCCAGCATCCACAGTTATCCTGGTACTGGGGTACTACCAGTCGTTAATCTATTAGCTTATGAAACTGGGCGCAGCTATGAAGAAACAAAGCATTTATGTACACCGTTCAGTACTTACTAGAAAGATTTCTTTTGATCTGGCCCTGCAATTTAAAAACACAAAAGTAAAACTAATTTAACATTCCACAACATTGCTAAATACATATTTAATATGTATAAATATAGATCTAATTATTCATGCAGGGGTATCTAAAACAGTGAGGTGGAGCATTTCTCAAGAACGTTACTGAGAATAACAAACAGGATCATGAAAGCGAAAGGAAAGCATTAGAGACGCCATCGCCTGCTGGTAAATCATATTTAGTATTGTGTGGAATCGGCAGTACCAGCACACATCATCTGCATACGTACAGTGAGTAGCCTTACTTTCTTCACCTGGCCGCTCTTTTCCCAGTGCTGTGCTGCTGAGTCCAATCAACATGAGCAGCCAATCCAAATAACACAGACACCAGAGAGACCAGAGCCTCCCAGCAGAAGACTATTTCCCGGCTAATGTGTTAAAGCCGCACAGGGCTGATTACGTTTAACCGACCATGATCACGGTCACTTGCGGCGGGCACAACTCACCGGGCTACGTCTCTGTGATCAGCAAAAAGGGAGAGAGAAGAGACACCTGGTCAGAGAGTGACAAATCAGTAAAAGAGAGAGAGAGAGAGAGAGAGAGAGAGAGAGAGAGAGAGAGAGAGAGAGAGAGAGTTCAGCAACACTGACACTTTGCGCTTAGGCATGACAGAGCCTCTCAGGCCCTTGGAATCAAGACATGCTGTGCTCGATGCATCACCGCTGTACTCAACGCCCCGAGGGGGCCGAAGAGGCAGCACATGACGTGGGAGACACATGGCCACAGTCTGATGGAAGAGCGAATCGTGGCATGCGTTCATCCAGTAGCGTCTTTGTCAAGCCAATGGGGTGTAGCCTTCTTTGGAGTACTGACTCAATGCACGCAAGGAAGACACCAGTGTCTGATGAAGCGGGCGAAGGTGATGCAGACAGAGATCAAGCCAGTCACGAGTGAGACGACGCTCTGGTATGCACAGAGGGAGGGATGTCCAAGGAAGAGCATCTTGGAAAAAACGAGTGGGAAGGGGCGAGCTTACCGGGCTTCTCCTCTACAGGGTCCGTCAGCATCAACAAAGAGAGATTGAGAAGGAGCGTGACGTTAGGCTGACTGAGAGGCCTGATGGGTTACCAGGCAATGAGACGGTGATGGAGTGGAAATGAGCTCAGCTCGTGTTTGCTTCACTAAGAGATTCTTTAGGGAGGCAGGTGGCTCAGCGTGGATGACTGGATGGCGGGGAGAACACAGGGTGTTCACGGGTTATGAAACCAAGTTATTGCTAATACCGCCGAATTCACCAACGCTACGTTACGTGCCCTAAGGCATGTCGCTATTTATAGGATTCCGTGCTCCTGCTGCAGCAGAAAGCGCCAAGCGATGGCAATCGCGCTCGGTGTAAACGTCGCGTTGCAGCAAGCAGCCAGAGACATTGGGCCTCATTTACGTTCAAACCCCCAAGACCCGGTGCCACGTTGACTGATGACAGTCCAAGAATATGAAAATGAGCTGACGTGGTTTCCGACGGGTTTCCACTGAGGATAAATTTGTGGAGATGACAGCTTCCCTGACATGAATGCTAGTGGAGAACTGCATGCCATCATCTGGCTACATGGTCCAATGTCTCCTTCAGAAAAATGGAAAAGGACCCCACTTTCCGGCTCGTGGTTAAAGATAGCATTGGTGCGGCAACAAAAACTTCACCGGCTACCTACATGGTCCCTCCTCTGCCTACTCTGACACTCGCTATGCCTCACCCCACAACCCAGGTCAGTAGGTGGCACTGTGTTTGAGGAACTCGAATAGTTTAAATCTGGCTATATAATTAAGCCACGGAACTGTCTGCCAAGGAATTTTTTAACATCATGTGATTCTGCACATCCGGTCCTCAGAGAAACAGTGCCTGGCAATCCCAGTGCAGAGGAGCTGGCTTGCATGGCTGCCCATGAATTTATTTCCTCCTCTTTTGGTCAACGAAAGAATTCTAATAAATGAATAGGCTGGATGCACAGCAGGGAAAGAGACAGGCTGACTGTTGTTTAATTTCAAGTCTCCAACGACGGATTGTCACAGCCAGTTAATCTCCATGGATACCTTCTTGAAGGACGTGTTGCTACAAAGAAGACTCACACATAACTTATTCATGTACTATCCCTGCATAATATCCGAGAGGTTTGGCAGAAGTAAGATTTTTGTTTTTCTAACTGAACAGATCTGTTAACTGATGCTAAATTAGAAACTCAACCTCTGGCTTTCATTGACAGAGTCTGTGTAAAACTGGGTGGTCTGGATCAGTATTGAACAGGAGTCAAAAAAATTGCACAAAACTTAGCAAGTCATAAACTGTTTCCTTCTTGGCAACTGTGAAAGTTATGCCAGCCAAAATGGAAATCTGTGCCTACAGTCCTCGTCCATATTAAATCTCTGAGTAACATTAAAGTATTTTTGAAAAACATAATTTCTTGCTTCCTGTGTTCTTAGTTTTTTTTTCCTTAAACATCCAAACAAATAGTCCTTTGGGTGCGTTTCTGGAAAATGAATGGAAACTTCTAACCGATGTGTTCTGCAGTTGGTGAGGGGGGAGTGGGGCACTGAGGAGGTAGAGGTACAGATTGTATCTGTGTAAGTAGGTCAGACAGTAAACTGCTGCTCTGTGGCGTGTGCTGACACAGAGCCAGACATAGAGGGCGCAAACAACATCACGCATGGAAATGCATGTCCATCTGGGAAAATGGGATCATGGGTCACTACCTGCAGCCTTCCTAGCAGGAAATGTGGGGCAGCTTCAGCCAATATACTCATAGTATATACTTTATAAACCTATTCTACTGCATACATTATGTACATAAATATATTTTCCTTTGTTTAGGATAAATATTGATTAATAGTAATGAGGTGTATCCTATGAGAAGTATATCAATAATATTATAAACCACAGCATGGGGCACTGGTGTAGCTCTGTGGGTTAGGTGTCTGTGCCTGTGATCAAAAGGTCACAGATTCAAGTCCTGCAGCTGGTAAAGTGTTCCTATCACCATTGGGCTCTTGAGCAAGGCCCTTAACCTGAATTGCTCCAGGGGCACTGGACACTGGCTGCTTGTGCATTGACCCTTGGCTCCCAACTTGGAGAGCAAGATAGGAAAGAACAAAGAATTTCCCTACAGGGATTAATAAAGTACTGATTATTTATATTAGAAATCCTCCAGCAGGTGGTTAAGGGACTTGACCTGTGACTGAAGGGGCTTATTTCCCAGTGGGACCCATTCATTTTCAGAGTTACAGAGCAAAATCTCTTTTAATGTCATCTTTAATATTTTCCACATGAATTCCTGATATTTACTCCTGCTTTAGCTTAGCCTGCAATAAGGAACACAGAATAGCCCATCAGGAAGTAGGAGCAGTAATGTGACAAATGAGGCTTCAAAACCAACAGTGGGTGGGAGTATCCCAAACTCACCAGCATTGATTAATAATTTAGGATACTCCCACCCACCATGGGTTTTGAAGCCTCATTTAGTACCAACATTGATTATTTAGTTCAGGATCCCCTTATCCACCACTGATTTTGAAGCCTCATTTGTCCCATCACTAAGAAGAGGACAGTTGACATCTGCCTCTAGCGGCCGGACGGGAAGTAGAGGACAGTTCACATCTGCTTTTAACGGCCCAACGGGAAGTAAAGGATAGTCCACATCTGCTTCTAATGGCCTGACGGGAAGTAGAGGACAGTCTACATCTGCTTCTGACAGCCCGATAGGAAGCAGAGGACAGTTCACATCTGCTTCTGACAGCCCGACGGGAAGGAGAGGACAGTCCACATCTGCTTCTAATGGCCTGACAGGAAGTAGAGGACAGTTCACATCTGCTTCTCGCTTCCATTCTTGCCCCTCACCTGACTGAGCCTTCAGCTAATTCTATTAGCCTACCTGCTTTGGCAATATATCAACTTCTATAAACACATAAAAGCTGCAGGCTATAGCTAAATACTTTCGTATCAAACTGTCCATGAAGCAAATAAATTATATTGGCCTGAAGAAATACACATGCAAATGGATGGGAAAGCAAGAAGAGTAAATGACATACTAAAATGCAGTGCATACACAATTTCAAATGAGAGCCACAACCTGCTCTCTAGTCTTTGGCCATCAACCTCCCAAACACACCTCAAAAAGAAAAGGCTACTCTCTAGGAATTGACGGCTGCATGTACTTTCTGACTCTTGCTGGGATTGTTAGAAAGTGCAAGAAGACTGAGTGTGTCTGTATGCACAGAGTAGGAAAAGGAGCTTTAGGAACTCAGCCTTGTCCGGATGCCAAACTGGGAAGCTATGTTACGGAAGGAGGGATTCTGTTACTGAACCCTTCTTGACATTTAGTGAACCACATTACCGCTGTTGTTGGGCTTCTTTGAACAAAAACACGTGTGGTGAGAATAAGTTTTCATTCTGCCTAAGATTAACTTTTTTATTTGTTGCGGGGGTTCTCACCAGCTCCATCTTATGAGTCATGTGACTTTTATTGTCGGTATTTATTCCATCTTCCCTCTTTGTTGTGTCTGTCTTTGTCTCTCTTCACTGGCTCGAGTTAAGTTCAAGTCCCTGACATGAGCCATGAGAACCTTCAATGGACTGGCACCCACCTCCACTGAGTCACTCCTCAAGACCTACACTCTGACTCACCCTCTTCACTGAACAAACCAACACCGACTGAGCAAATCCCATCTCCATGTGAAAAGTCTCACTGTAGACGATTTTCATATGCGGGCCCTCAATGGTGAAACAAGCTGCTCCTCTACATCTTGTCAGCAAAATTCCTGTCAACATCTAGGAAACCCCTGAAAACTCATCTCTTCCAGAAATACCTCTAACTAATCAGGTGACTGACCTTTTCCGACTTACCCCCTTCATGCACTTTTCACAAAGGTTTTTACGCCGATCTACCATGACCTTAGTCAAATCACTTCTAGGAGGTTTCCCTGACAATGAAAGATCTTATATGCAGTAGCTCATAATCCAGTGCTAACTTGCATTTTGTTACTAGTCCTTTACTGATCGCTCAGCCTACTTGCACTTAAACTTTAGTTAGATCCTTATTGCTGTATGTATTGGTGTTTCTGCCTCGCTGCTTTGGACAAAAGCATCTGCTAAATAAATAAATATAAATGTAAATATCAGCATGTTCTGCTTACTTTCACACTCCCCCACCCTGATATCATGGACCACCGGTCATTACTTATTTGGTCGCCTTTCCTCTCACAAGCCCAACTCCTTGCATGGCATTGGCAATATCTCCACCCCTTTCTCATAAACCGGCAAAGAGGAAAAATCCCCGAAAAAAAGAAGATCCTTTGCGGAACTCCAGTTCGGGTACCCATCTCACGATATTCTCTCACCATCCTCTTTTTCTCTGAGATAACTACTGTACAAAGTTTGAACACAGCAAACGAGAGCTGTTTGACACAAGGCCAAAGCTAAGACACTCCAGGAAAGATAAGGATAAGGTCTGCCAGCATCCTTCAAACGCAAGGACAGCAGTGCTCGGAGAGATGGTCATTCTCCCTGAAATGCTGCCTCACTGCAGGACCAAGAGCTGGCCAACAGCTCGTTTTACATTCACAGTTTGGCAGGGCTGTACCACGCTTCCATTTTGCAGCAGTTTTTTGTGAATGCTCTGGAATGGCAAATATTGCACAGGCATCCTTGGATAGCTGGTCAGTTTAGACTTTCAGATAAATGCATATAATTATCACCTTGAAACAAGGCACCTTCTGGACAAATTCTTTACAGGGAAATTGCTGCTTTTGGCTAGCTATAGTGTTAAAATAACGGCAGCCTAGTTATAAAGATTTTACCGAATGCAAGCACTATATATTCTTAACTAGGAGCGGTATTCCAACATCAAAAACACACGTACCTTCACGTGAAAGCTGATTCACACTGCATTTAAAAATGAAAACACGATGAAACAAGATATGGTGTGAAGAGATGATTGGCCAGAGAGACCACATGAACTCTGTGGAAGCCAATGGGGAGGTGAAGACGCACGTAAACTCACCAGCGGAGAAGGTGACAGAGCGATGCTACCAATGGAGGCCTTGAGCTCGTCTACTGAAGGAACAGCACAGTTGGCGCTGTCCTGGGGTAAGGGCTTGATTTTGATCTTGAACTTCTTCCGATGATCCTCCTCCTCCTCTGACTCACTGGATGAGTAAAAGTGCTTGACTTTGGGGGTGGGTGGGTCTTGGTTAAAGAAAACACATTGACTGGAGTAATGCCAAAAAAAAAAATGGTCTGTTTGGTCATTTTTCTACCAGCTGACTTGACACTACGTAACATGAAGCACTTTTAGCAGATACTAAATGCAGTGCAGAACATGTTAAGACATGACACCTTCTAGTAACTTTGTGCTAATCCACCCATTGATCCTTCCACCTTTCAACAGCTGATCCAGTCCGAGGTCACGGTGAACCTGGAGTTTATCCCAGACAGCATGTGGCACAGGGCAGAGGACACCCTGGACACCACGCCAGCCACTTCACATTGACATCGATCTTGTGTCTTCTCAGAATTCAAAAGTACAAAATTCAATTCAGGATCACAAGCGACAAGAAACAGTATACAACTCCAGCAGGTAAATCTCTGGACCTCTGAGTCTTTTTACAGGCTCCATGACAGAGAAACCTGATTTCTGGAGTCTCTACCCAATGCAACACTTAACTGGCTTTACCTTATTGCACGCGAACAGAAAAATGAATGACGAGACTGTTATCATCCTATACTTACAAATAACATTTGCCACTAGTCTCAGGTTCACTAGTCTTCCAAAATCATGTGCTAAATAGGATTTATGCACCATGTAATCTAGATTAGGCTATGAAACATTCTTCTGGAACAAACACAGCAGGTGGGCAATCGCTGTACCTCTAAATGGCTCTTAATTGCTTTATTGAAGTAATGTAATGAGCCAGACCGCCTGTTGTTGTGCATCTACTGTATATCTGGCCATAAGCTGGACACCACTGGCACTTGGAAAGCTGAAGTATAGTTTGTCTGGGGCTGGACTGTTCTAAAGAGAGCATCTGATGATGGAGGGTCAAACTGAATGTTCACACAGACTTGAAGGATATCTCCATCTTCCTCCTCTGGCCGAATACTGTAGCCTTCATCATCCACTTCTGGAGAGTTCTGAAATTGCGGAATGTGGCTTTCATTACTTACGGAAGTTTCCAAACATCAGCATCATAATCCAAACTCTTGTTCTTGTGTTTCGGTTCTTACGTAACGCTCCCAGTCGATGTCCCCATGGAAGCCGTTGGGAGCGCCGTTTGCTCTCTTCTGTGACTGAGCAAAAAAAGTTCATATTAATATCATTACAATTAATATTCAATCAGAAAGAATTTACTTTATAGCATGCAAATGGTCCATAGAGGAGAAATGTTTTTCTTGATTAATGTTGTAAAGTATTTCATCAATTATTCTGTGTTTAAGAAGTTCTCATCCTTGGTACCAAATTGTGCGCTCATTAACAAGCTCATCAAAGGGCTTTGAGACACTTACTCCCCCATCTTTGTCTGGTGACCCCCTGAAAAACATGGAAACATAGTGGTGAAGGGCAGCACTTGAAAAGCGAAAGAAAACAGCAATTAAGAGCCTTTGAAATGCAAACTTTAATTGTGGCTAATTGTCAGAAGAACTCAAAAGGACACCTGTATCTTGAGGCCACTGCATAATGAACACTGACGCAGGTCTGTTACCGTGGCAACTTGTTAGCACACACCTTGGCTGAGTGGTTACTACATGAACCGTGGAGAGGAAAGCCCCGACAGACTTTGATAGATTTTGTGTATTTCAAAAATACAAGAAATCCTTAAGATTTGATGCCATCTGGATTGGCGTAGTAATGATAAAGGCAAATTTAAATAAGTAAACTAAAAAATATCGTCACCCCACAATAAATCTGCTTCGTTATTGACTTCTTGTCATGAATTTGTGCCGCAAACCTGCTGTTGCATCTCTCTGTCATTTTTCATGCTCTAGCATTAGTCTCGTATAATCTGACCACAGCCAAGTCAGTGTCCTACAAAATGGATGCCCCCTCACCCCAAACCTACGTGGAGTCAGTGTCCCTCTCTTTTTTCCGTATCCCAAAGGCCTTCCTGGTTCGCTTTTTCAGTCCTGCGGGCGAAAGCAGACAAACTTCATCACAAACAGGGATTCAAGTTCAAAAGGTCGATGTAGACAGAGACGGATATAAACGTAGGGGTCAACCTTTGTTAAATGTCAGGAGAGAGGTTTTGTGTTAAAGGTGAAGATTTAATGTATTATTCAGGTATGGACAGGGCAGTAAACATTTATGCATTTTTTAATTTTTACCTCAAAATGGCTATATCAGTGTTGTACTCTGCCATAAATGTTACATATAATTAACAGGTTTTAACTACTTTGTATAATTTCCTACCCAGTTAACATTTTTTGTTTCGTTCAACTTCAAATTTGGGAAAAATACTCACTTTTTGAGTCATACTTATTTCACAAGTGCATTTAAAAGTATAACTACGAAAAATCTACTTGTTGGATGTCTTTTCTCTCCCCACACTTGTGAAAAAGATTCTCTAACCAGCTTTTAGCTGCTTATCCTGTATGGACAGGCTCGAGGAGGACCTGGAGCCTGTCTCAGAAAGCAGTATACCCTGGACAGGTGCCAGTTCACTGCAAGACACACAATTTAGAGATGCCAATTAACCTTTGAACCACAAGAGGAAACCTACAGAACACAGAGTGAAGGTGGAATTTGAACCTCAAACCCTGCAGGTGTCACTTAACGGTGTTAATCATAGAGACAGCATCATAACACACGTCAATTTTTCTTTTAATTATTTTTAATGCCAGTTTAAACCATGAAAAGGCAATAACATTACACAATAGACCTGTTACCCACACCCACTTATGAAGTGAGAAATTAATTTGAATCAGATTAAGTTCATTTAATTAAAATATGCTTCCATTGTAGATTTTGGCAATGAGAGTAATTGGATCAGGTGACTACCTGATAACTAAAACCAAAGTAATCCTCTCTATACATCGCCTGATCAGTCATTTCCCCAGCATTTTTCCCTGTATTACATCCATTATGACATGGCTCCCCTTGCTGACGGCACAGGTATTGCATCCTAAATTTACATATCGGTATGATGCATACAGGCAAGTCAGTGGCTGCATCCACAGCCTCTCTAGAATGGGCTTAAGTACGTCACCAGCAGAAGGCCTGGAAATCTCTGCCTACACAGAGCATGCGCAAAATGGAGAACACAGACGATGACAGTGGCTATGAAATACAGATACAAGAAGCACAGAGGGGGAAAAAAAAAAAATCACGGCATATATCTGTTGGAGACTTATGAGTACAAATTCATAAATTTTTGCTCCAGGCAAACATGTGACCCTAACCAGGACATGGGAATAAATGACCAATGGATGGATGGCTAGATGATGACGATTTACATATTCAGGGAACTGAAACATCACATAGCACAAAGGGATTGAAATTCATCTTTAGCCTTGAGACACACAGACAGCTTTGAAACACAAAGTTTGAAAAAGGTGTATCATGTCATGTGACTTGGGATGACCGTTTCCTATGGAGACCAGTAAAAAAACAGCAGCTGTCAGTGTGGGGGCTCTAATGGCAGCACAACCCCCAACTCCACGACAATTTAGAGAGCTCCCATAATCCCATGCGATGGGGCAAATCCCTGACTATTTACCTTCACCCAGCAGGACAGGTGGTGATGGTGATGCGATATGTCCAACATATGAATCTAAGAACAAATTTGTGTAAAGATCCTTCCTCTAGCCAAAGAGGAAGCCAGAGCAGAGATTTGATGAGTCTGACAGAAGAAATAAAATGCAACCTTCGCTCAAGTAAAGTTACCATCATGTGCAACATTAGGACATTTTTTAGTGCTCTGGCACGCTTGTGTTTTGTTTTTGTTTGTGAAACACATCGGATTTGGATTTCCACACCGGAAACAGACCTCATTGAAGATGCCCACAAAAGGACATATTTGCTAAAGTTGCTATTAAAATCAATCATTTTTGCATTTCATTCCAAGATCTAAATTAGTGGGTGAGGGGCTCACTGAAAACAACAAATTTACCATTTCAAAAACGTCATAGTTAATTTGATAATTTATTACCTTTGGCCTGCATAAATACAGCAGGCTATTTCCAGTCCTGTGGTGTATCCAACAAACCTTAAAACGCCTTCTAGCATATCATTAATTATTGTACATTATAGAAGCAGACTACTAATTTTCTTCATCTCCAGTGTGATTGTTTCATAGTTTCAATATAAATGGGAATGGAAGTGTGGCATGACAACCAAGTAAGCGTGCAGATGGAGTAATTCCATTAGCAGGTGGTCGAAGGAGCATCAGAAATATGTTCTCAATAAGTTACTTATTCACATGATTAGTGTGTTAAAAGGCACTTTTAAATATGACCAGTGCAAAAACAAAGGCGATTAGGGCCACCGTGGAATTAACACGGGGTCTCGCCACTGTTAGGAAGCTGGTTTATATATTTATCGTTAGACTCGTTCTGTTTTGCAATAATTATTGGAGAAATTAAGCTTTGAAACCCATGGTGTGTGATTCCCACTTGACAGATCTGTTGCCTGCTGGTTTTGTAATACGGTGGGTAAAACCAGGCAGTAACCGAAGGTGTCACGTTTTTGAAACAAACAGAAACATAATTGATGTGGAGCAGCATTATGTTCACACTGTTAAAGTTTGCAGAATGTACCTTTCGAGCTTCAGCGCATGAAAGTTGGCAAAAGTACTTGACAGCAATTATAACGATTATTTAAGTTAATCTGTACCCAAAAAACATAAGCCCCGTACCACAATAAAAGTTTACCATAAAAGGCAACACCGCAGATTTTTGGTTCTCAA
This sequence comes from Gymnarchus niloticus, assembly GCA_009936485.2. Taxonomy (NCBI): domain Eukaryota; kingdom Metazoa; phylum Chordata; class Actinopteri; order Osteoglossiformes; family Gymnarchidae; genus Gymnarchus; species Gymnarchus niloticus. The sequence continues at coordinate 7,001,648 of JAACJT020000036.1, forward strand.
CGAAACTGGCTCAAAACGATTCCCATAATCAGGCCTACCTAATACACCTAACGGGAAGCCGTCACCGAAAACGGACATGAAAACCGGCTCAGGAGTCGGGAGCCGTCGAAGGAAGATCCGCCATGAGCCCGATGGCTCGGCACTGAGCCCAATTTCAGCATAACGCTACTTGATCACTTAGACAGCAGTTGTTCTAAACAAATTACACCACCGACAATATTTTTACATTTTACCCAGTAAATCAGCTAAATACTTCACGGGATGAAGTGTAATAACAGCAAAGCACTGCCGCATGCGGCTAACCCCAAAACGACGACACGTATCAAGAAGGATTTGAACAGCTGTTATTCAGCTTTTACTATCACTAAATTTATTTTCTGGTTAACCTTGTTAACCATTGATTCATCTTCCAACCAGTAATCCAGTGCAGGATTGTATTGGCAGCCTATCCAAGGCAACACAGGGCATAAGGTCTGGGTGTATTCTCTGGACGGGATGTCTGTCCATTGTAGGGAACACACAATGGGCAATTTAAAGACACAACTTGTCTAATTGCATGTCTTTGGATTACAGAAGGCAATCAAGGAGAGCGTGGAAACTCCACACAGGATCTGAACCTCCAACCTTGGAGACACCAGGTTGTCAGTGACACCCACTGCACTACGGTGTCACCTCCAATCCTTGCTTGTATTGAATGTAAACAATGCATAATTTGCCACAAAAACTGACGAATAGTTGACATCTGAATCATATGGACAGGCTGAACTGGCTCCCATCCCGATCTGCTTCAGTCCTAGCCAAAAACTGCTCTTGCCTGCCAAGAGGTAGACTCGTTCCCTTATTCAGTTGTTTCCAAGATTCGGACTGGCACATGGCCTCGCTCTGGGTACAGCTCATCAGTTGAGCCAGACCACTGCATCCACAGCCGAAGGACTTGACTTCCCCGTCTGAGGACTAAATTGAAACTCCCCCTCCGGCGAATGTTGTACAAATTCGCCTTATCAAGGACATACAAGCTCTATAGCAGGGGGGAAAAAAAAAATGCCTGTAACAGGCATGTGAAAACCAGCTGGGTTAGAAGTGGAGGGCAGGCTAGTGAGACATCAATGTTCAATATTTGGTGATGCAACAGTTTCTCAGTGTGGTGCTAGCTTCTTTGCTCTTTACCCAGAGCGAGTCCATGCCACCTCCCATCGCATGAACACAGGGACCAGGCCGACCGTAATGCCAAGCGACTGTGGGTGCTGCGTCCGTCCAGCCTTCCGCATGCTGACCGCGTCTCGGGATGTGTTTAATGCCTCACGGCTGAAGGACTTGCATTTCTTTGTCCAACACTGACTATCAATGGCTGGCCTTCTTTGAGGAGGCCTTTGTTTCAACCGCAAAAGACTGTCAATGCAGATAGGCGCTTGGCGCCTTTCACACTCGCAGATTATTTATCAGAGACTCTCCTTCCATCCATCTTCCACCTATTTATCCTGCTAAGGGTTTTGGCATAGCTCTTGCCCTCAGTGCCAGTCAACCCTATAGGTGACATAGGTGGCTGCCTAGGGTGCCATCTTGTGGGAGGCTGCCGACTTAGCAGCACGCTTTGGCAATGCGCCACACTGCATGCTCCTCGCATCTGATGTGTCCCTAGTAGAATTACTCGTGGTCAGAGTGATGCTGCAGGTCACGTCATTGTAAGTGAAAAGGCGACAAGACCAGTATTGTAAAATGAAGATCATGCAAAAACCAGCAGAGGCTCAATATCAGAAAAGGAATCAGCGCAGAGGCGTGCTAAAGACAGGGGTTTGCAAATTTGGTCAACGGTTCCAAAGAAATCAAGTGTTGACTCTTTAGTTCATATGATTTTTTTTTTTTTTCCAATACTGACCCCACATTATAAAAAAAAAAATTTAACCCACTTCAGCCTAAAATTTTGTGTCCGTTTTTAATTTGGTATAGCAAACAAAGACAAAGTGCAACTGCATGATTTCCTGCCCAAATTTGGCATAGAAAGCTGTGGTCTGAGGTCAGTTTGACTCCCAAACAACACAGGCCATAAACTGTGACCCTAACAGAATGCACTCCGGCTGTTGATTTACGACATATTTTGGCTACTCTGTTGCTTCTAAATCATGACGTGTGAAGCTGTCCTGTTACGCCAAATTCATCTTCATTTTGCATATTTTTTTACTTTGAAATCACTTCAAAATAATCCCACCTCAGGTTTTAGGTCACAAAACGTATAAGTGTACTTTTGATCTCCGGATCTTTCCTCAGGTTTTGCGCAGTCAGCAGACATACCTGTACTGTTGCTAGCATCCCCAAATAGAGTAGTGAGCCCAAAGGCAAATCGATGGCATTGATTTCAGCTTAATAATGCGCACCATATCAGAAACCTTGTGAAAATTTCATAAAATGCAAGAATGTCATTTAAAATTGCGCTAACTAAAAACTCAATGCATCCCACCATCCACACCTATAACGACTCATGGAACGGATGCAATGTTCCTCAATGAATCTGGGTGCCCGATGGCTCACATGAACAAGTATGAGTATGCGTGTGCACTCACACATGTGCACCTGATAGTCAGGGGTAGCATGTCATTGGCGATGCAGAAAACTATACCTGACTGTGGAGATCAGGCAAGTTTGAGCTTTATTCCTAGTCATTAATGCTAACAGTCAGTTCAGCCAGAGACAGACCAAGACTGGAGGCAATGAGGGATTCCATGCCATCTCTCACTCTTCTTCCTCTTTTGGTCTTTTTAAAGGTTTTTATTCCAATTTACTCACTAAGCTTGTCCTCATTCCTCACTATTAATGACCTCGGCCTGAGGCACGTATAAGAGAAAACCCCAGCCCATCTTCAGTTGCTATAATGTTTGTCTGACCCACACACTCACATGGGCGAAAATCTTTGTGCTTCTCACTTTCTGGGGACCACTCGTTGGCAGTACATTATTGCGATTCATGATCTTTCAGCCATATCCAACAAAACTAAAAAAATAATCATAGCAAAAATTTCCAGCTTCCAATCTCTTATCCAGTGCAGTATCACTGAGAGTCTGTAGTTTAAGATAGGCAGCAACGGACAGAAGGAAGTAGAACGCCCACAATGGGCTGCCAGTCCTTCGCCGGGCATACATATGCATACATTTGCATACATAGCCACATGCTAAAGGTAATTTTGAGATGCTAATTCATTTTGGACTGTGGGAGGAAACCCAAGGATCACAGGCAGAACAAACTCCACAAACGCTCCACAAAGCTGGGACTCGATCACTCAACCCCCCGCCGCCATACATCCATCACAAGAATTTGTTTGAATGAACCTGTTTCCTAGGGATGTTCATGTATCTTTTACAGGAGTTTCCCCTGGGGATCAGTTTGTCGCCATAGAGACAACAAAACCTGCTCACACAACCACACACACACACACGCACGCACACACACACACACACACACAGAAACACACACTAGCAAAGCATGCAATGCGTGCAAGCTTTCAAATGTTCATGATGATGGAGACAATAATTGCCGGGTTTCCACAGTCATGTGACTGACCCTATCACTCTGAAGACTAACTGGCCAACACTCAGGGAGTTCAGGACCAATCATATTTTGATTTGTGATGATACAAAGCTGATCGGTGAGACTGTGTCTAAAGTCAGACACCATCAGCTGGCATGACCAAAAGTCAGATTTGTTCTCCTCGTATGCAAATAGCTGCTCCAAGTACAAAATACCTTCTCCATGAAACAAATCATTCTCTTTGGAAGTACTCCTGATGGTTAAGCATACATTCGGTTGTTTCAGAATGAAAAAACGTCACTGTTTATTTCTGAGTGTTAATTTATGAATGAGGGGAGTGCTCGTAGATCGACAGCTGTTTCGGTGGGTTTTTAATGGTCCGTGTTTTACAGAACGCTTTCAGGGGCCTAAAGACAACACAGAAGGCAGTTTATTTTAAAAACCAAAACCAGTACTCCACCTCTCTTACTAACACAGTCACTCTCTCTCTTACACCTCACTATGAGAATTTTATAGTGCCTTGCGAGTGATAGCATGTGAGAGTGACAGTGTTTGGGACTTTGACATTGTTTGAACAAGAGTTTGGTAGTGTGTGTGACAAGCATGACTGTGTGTGCCAGGAGAGTATGACGGACGGTGAACTTTGGCCTATACTAAAAACAATCTGATCGCTCTCAAGGTCACGGGTATGGTCACTCTCCGGTTAAGAAAAGTCCAAACAATGTTCAAAGGTAGAAGGGCAACTTTTTTTTTTTACTTGATATCATTTAAGGGAAAAAGATTAGCTTACATTCTACCAGAGAAGTGCTGCAATAGAAGAACCTTTTCCAACTGCATCAGCAAGCCAAGGGAGACTTACGTGAACTTGAGTCAGGTTGATAAAAAAAACACCAGAGAAAGATTGCTCTCAGAATTAAAAGGTACTTCCTGCACATAAAAGAGGTCCCATGTTTATTTACAACCAACCATAAAATCCAGTGCAAGATATATGCATGCAAATGGCTAATAGAATATTACACGCTGACCTGAATGCATTTTTCAAACACACAGCACAAACATCCGCTGCCCTTTGGTACACAGCAGACAGCATAGGACTTTGTCTTTCTCTGTGAGTCTGAGGAATGTCATTGCGATTTAAAAATGCCTCCTCGAGGTTCATCAGTCCTGCATGTTCCATAACCACTAATCTCGTGGAGGGTTGTGGGGAAACTGTAGTCAGTCCCAGGCAGCGGCGTGCACCAGTAACACCGTGGGTGGTGGACAGAATGCCAATTCATAAGAGGGCACACATGCCACGGGCGAAAACTAGAGGGTCTGGACCCACACAACACAGGAAGAACACGTCGACATCCCACCCACAAAAGCAGGGGTGGGACTTAAACCCCCAACCCTGAAGGTGCGAGGATACCATGATGCCCCTGAGATTTCATTTACCCCAATTAAGAACTTGACTAACTGATCACTAGTATGCATTGATTAATGGCAGCAGAGCATCCACGTGCATTTCTGTGCAACGCCAGAAATCTCCTGCCTTCTGTGACAATTTAACGTATCATTTAAACAACAGCCCACCTCTGTTCGCTCCTATCCAGAATGCATTGCAGCAAACGTTAATCACGTCCGCGATTTTGCAAAGGTTTCTGTGCAAGGCTGCAGCTGTAAGCAGTCACTGCTTTCTGATATACGTTGGAAATTCAATCATGACCACAGGGGAGTGTTTGCGATGAGTCCAGGGGTTGGTCACTAAATGGGATCTTCATGTCAATCATAGCTATGACTTTATGAATGCTTCTGTGTAAATCTCAATAACATTTAGACAGCCGATACATTCATTAATGCTCTATTCCATGTTCAGGGTCATTCCCAGGCATCAGAAAGAACTGAATGACATGTGAGGCACAGCATTTAAAAAGGATTGATATCTGGGGCAGATTAATAAAATGGCTCAATTATAAATTCAATCAACACTTCCTATATGTCCGGGAAGCTGAAGCAGTGGAGGTTTATGTTAGAATGAAGACAATGGGGTGAGATGCTATAGAAGGACCAATAGCCCAGAGCCCCCAAGGAAACATATCCTGGCCGTCACACATCCAAACAACATCCTGCACAGACTGCAGCCCGCTCCTACTGTTCATGATTTATCAAGCATCCTGCCGTGAAAGAAATGCAACTTGATCATTTATGGCAATAACTCAGGCAACACCTCTGAATTCTGCTTAAGAATATGACAACAGTGATGCACAATGCAACACTAATGCCTTTTCAGGAAATAATTCTAAAAGTATACACACAAACCAATGCAATCATTTTTCCTAATAATTAATTCGGTGTCCAACTGCCCATCTGCACTAGGCGTATGGCTTTTTTCCAGTGTCTAGAGTGAGGAGCAGACACCTCCTGTCACTAAGGCAAAAAGGCAGCCAATCTGATCAGCAGAATGTCCATTCGCAGCAGCCAATGAGGATGCACCTTACTGCCAAGGGAAGCTTTGCTGTTGTATTGTGTTGAAATGGAGGGTTAAAACTGCCAGTGCGGATACACCGAAAAGCTCTGACCCTTTCGCGAGAGGCGCTTATTGGAACGATACACATCGCCACAGACCATAAAGGAAAAATAAGCTTGCTACAAAGTGCAACCAAAATCAATTGCTAGGGATCTCCAGTCTTCAACGCCAGAATGTTTCTGGAAGAAAAAAAAAAAAAATTCAGACATGTCTGTTGCCAGACACCGTAAGCTTTGGCAACCAAAGGCAAACAAAAAAAAGAAAAGAGAAAGATTCTGGCCTGATAAGTGTTCAGCCATCGAACCATAGTTATATGCTGATTTTGTTAAGCAACAGAAGGTTTCTTACACATTGATTTTGACAGAACAGAGAACCAAGTCTGTCTCTGTTACAAAGACACTGGATTTGTTTACTTGTACTGACTGCAAGCCATAATCCCCATACTGGTAAACCAGTAAAGGGCAAAAATAAAATGCTGATTTCATTACTGATAAAATATGTCATAAACTTGAGTACTAAACAATCATAATAAGCTCCTCTCCAGTATCTATATATAATGGATTTAAGAAATTCAGATGGATGTCCTGTTCAGTCGACATTTTTCACTGTCACTTATTTGGTTTTAAAATTTTTCCTGAAATGCAAACCCATTTTCTCCATCTTGAATGCACCTTTAGAATGATCCAGAACTGGCCATCACCCTTCACTCTAATCATCAGGCAAATGCTGGCGATAATCAATTTAAACAAATATATATATGAAAAGTAATAAAAACAAACCAAAAATTATTTGCACACAAGATATCTTTAAAAAGTCTTACACAGAATCTAACCTAAGACACACACTGCTTCACTACGAGAGCTTCACGCTACGACAAAACGACGACGCTCTGATACCATTTTGCTCTGAGTGGTGGGTGTGCTGCCTTTGTCACATACCTTGGGTTTCACAACGTCACAGTGTCACTGTGTCATCCGCAGTGGCCCCAAACAATTATTTTAGAGCCCAGCTGGTACATAAATTGCATTAGTCTGAATGCTATTTTGTAATTAATCTCTATTCTGTGCTAATCATGAATAGAGAAGCTGGTGTCGCACGGATGGTGCTCTGTGCATCCTGGGACAGGCTGCACCGGAACTCCACCCACCACCACCCCTTTCCCTGACAAACCTCGTACTGAATGATTGGTTAGAAGATGTATGGATGGATGAAGACAGTGCTTTGACAGGACTGACACCTGTTAAACGAGGCAGACCGATGCACTTTTTATGATGAGCGACATTTACATTATATTCAGTCCTTTCCATCCATGTTGTTTGCAGTGCCGAGCGTCCAGCAGTATGGCCTCAGCATACGAATCAGTAGCTCAGACCTTCCTATCAATGAAGACATGGTTGTGACTGTCTCCTGTAAAATCTCAGCACTCCAAAAAGCACGCCTGGGCTCCTGTTAGTGTCACTCACGTAGATGCAGCTTTTCTTCGTCCTAAATAAAACTTTAAGGAAAACTGCAGTCACTGCTAGCCGAGTTTCACTACCAAGTCCACATCAGCCTACAAAAGAAATCCAGCACTGATCGAAAATTGTCAGTGATAGCAGGGAACGTGTGGACGTATTCCTAGCCTACACATTATAGTATCATCCACAAAGGAAATCCTGCAACTGGGTAGGAATGGTCACAATGATTATACTGCTTATATACCGTTATATTAGCTATTTATTTGGTGTGTAGACTTCAGTTTATTAACATTTAAAAAGTAAAATCAATGAGGCAAAATTAGTATCTTATTCAAAGCCAGTGCTCTCTTTTTAGACCCATGAAACCTTAGACAGGTCTAGTTCCTTAACCAATACAGTGCTCTGACAAACACTTTGAATAAAGGCATGGCCAGCAGGGGGAGTAATGGTTAAATTAACCTGACAAGTGACCAGGTAACTAAAGACGGATATCAGCTTTATCTTTCACTTTTGTGAATTCTGGTTGTTGTCAGATAATGCCATTCTCAACACTGGAGAATGAGAATTAAAATGATGAAAATAGAATCACAAAAATGGTCACAAGATTAGTTTTAACCAATGGCTCTCCTTTAGGACTCGGAGCATGTAGGCAGTTACGCTGTGGATACGGTATGAAACCATGATAGTGCAGCAAAAAGAAGTCTCATCATCTCCACAGACTCCCATAATGCATTGCGAACATGAGCCTGTTGACTCTTACCTACAGCAACAGGCAAGGGCACATATTTGGTATTCTCAATGCCTTATCAAGTCCAGTACATTGCACTTAATGGTTCTAGTGAGATCGGGGGGAGGCGGGCCAGGTATTGGGTATCACCCGGATCAGGTGACACCATTGGTAATTTGCAGCTTCTTCAATGACCACATGCCTTATATTCTTCTTGCAATTCCTCTAATCATGGTGATCCATGGGTTTGTAGCTGAGGCTTATAGTCTATAACCCCAGAGGTGCGGGTTCAACCTCGCCAATAAACTCGAAATGGATCCCCCAAGAGAATTACACTGAAAATAGGCCCCTCCCCTTTTTACCCTGACCTGTCATAAACGTGCCCTTATGGCTGAAAATGGCAAGAAAAGCAGAAGAAATCAGGCAGACGAACACAGCAGCCTGTCTGTTAAATCAGAGGTGGGTACTTCAAAGGCTGCGGGCAAGTCGACGAGCTACCCAGCGGCAATGGCGCCGATACAGCCACCGGCGGAGGGGTCCGCACTTTGCCCCGTCAAATGTATTCCCAATAGTAAAAAGAAAATACAAAGGACTATCAGATGATAGGCAAGGTTCACAAAACACACAACAAAGACAGGTAATCATCAACCAGACCGCTAAGGGCCCCTGCCTGGCCTCCGGTGACAGCAAACTGAGGAGAATGCCTACAAGGCGGGATTTACGTCGAGGCCCACCCAGTGTGTATTAATACAGCTCTTAGCCTCCTGCTACCTCTGCAACAGCTTTTCTGCAGCTAGCATTGAACCCAACAGTATGGAAAAGTGAGATATATTTAGGCAATGTGCTGTGAGGCGTAAAAGGAAATATTTTTTAAATAATCAAAACAACATGGACAGAAAGTGGAAGTTGGCTTGTCAGTACCCAGACTGTAACTTAGGGAAACATGCAAAACTGACATGGCGGGGACTACTGCAGTATGTTCCAGACACCCTAAGGCTTCCACGAGATTAAAGTGCCTCCATTAGATGAGCCCGGAGCTGTGTGCTGTTGGACCAGGGAGATGTTTACGAGACAGCAGGCCTCAGTTCGGGCCCAGAGTGGTACTAGCAGGGCCTGCTATCACACTGTGGGGTGACGGCGTGGGTTTAGACTTGCCAGGTGACACGGGCATCCATTCGCTTCACCTCTCCCATATCACCGATCAAACAAGACTGGGAACTACATCTCTCGGCCCCAGACCCTGACACCCAGACCCTGTACAGCCCTAAGACCCTCCCCCCATCCTGCGTCCCTCAAAAATGGCTGCCTTGTCATCCCTCCCCTCTTTCATTCCCCCGTTTACAATCCAGCCCTATCCCTTCCTCGGCTTCAGGTGTCCAGTGGCCCTACCCCACCTGCAACGAGTGTTTTGTACATTTACAAACAGAAATGCATGAAAAGCAGCATTCAAGAGCCACTCAATGGCAGTGATATGCTACATCAAAATGATGATCAAGTCCCCCCCCAGTTTTGTGCTCCACGCAATTAGAGGTGGCTATGTCCTCGGTCTCTCTCTCACAGTCAAATGAACACTGATGTCACTTTGCAGCAGTCCATGAGAGGCCATAGCCTTCCTCTTTAAGGGCCTTCCTCTTTAAGAGAGGAAGGTACTGTCCCCATAAAAGCTAAGTGGGAAAGGGAGCAACGTGACACTGGCTAATAACATTGATTGAGCGAGCGAGTGAGGCAAGCCTACCTGCCGCCTCCAGAAACACCGGAATTATCCATGTTTATGTTTTCACGCAATGAGAGGGGACAGAAGTCTGCTCTCATGATCACTGTTGCCCAGCGAGTAATGGTTCTCAAACATCTTAAGCAACATTCCCTCAATGTAGCTACAACATGTTTCCACTTCAGAGGACAATGCCCAGATGGTAGCTGTTAACAATCAGCAGAACACCGATTTCAGATGTTCTGATGAATTTGTCACAGTCATGATATGAACACATATGAGCACAGGTTTAAAAAAAAAAAAAAAACACACAACATGTACATGGCGGTCAATATAAAATGTGAAAAATATGACCAAATGAAAACAAGAAAAATATTCGAAGAGCCAAACCGGGGTCACAATGTCTAAAAAAACAGAGTAAACACAAAACCAAACATTGGATTATTTATGCAACTACAATGTATTGCTTGTGCTTAATACATTGCCTGTGAAGTAAAGATGAACAAAATTGAGCAAGACGGCAGTGGCAATAAAACACTCTCAAACATGACATAGATTTAATGCATCCTTAACTGATGAAATCAAACATGGAAGAGGATGAAAATGACGGAAAGACGGAAAGACCAAAAATAAATAAATAAATGAAAATGTCCAACAGGGACACTAGAGAGAAAGGACAAATGAGAGATTTCAGTAAGCTGAATGATGATAACTGGCTGGAGGAGGAGGCCATCTCATTTAGAGGGTTGCGAAGTCACGGGGGGGGGGGGGGGGGTTGCCCGAAGAAAAAACATTTCCCCAGGTTTCCCAGGGGAGCCACACTTGAGGGGACGGGGAACGACGAAAG